>CCAG010003862.1:0-84497 GCA_001077435.1 Glossina morsitans morsitans | reverse complement strand
TCTCTCTCTCTTCCTTTCTCTCTCTCTTCCTTTCTCTCTCTCTTCCTATAAGCCTGCCAGATCATCGTCATCATGGAAGAAAACCTATCGGTGTCCCTACGACCTAGTTTCAAATTAGCAAACCACCGACAAATTGTTGTTTTCGACCGAAAAGAATTGTCAGAAGATAATTTAACTTGAATAATGCTTCCGGGAATAATGGTCTAATATTTAATACTTGCACACCCACCATTAATATTAGCAAACAGCGGAGTTAGTTTTTGCACATCGCTAAGTATTTGAAAAAAAGGGAAAAAGCGTTTATCGGTAAAAATTTACAATTCTTTTTTCCTTTTTTGTTTATTCGACAGCATGTCTGCTTGGATGCTTAACTAGTACGGCAATTGCAACACGCACATGCATAGTTTGTGCGAAAATAAATATCTATAGAATCTAAACCATATGGATCGAAAAAGTTTGCACTAAACCGATAGTTTTTGTTTAAAGACTAGAAGGAATATAAAATGGGAGAAAGCATAATATTAGGTACATATATATATACACGCCCGTTTCTTAGGGAAGTATTAGGTGTTTGCACGTATTTTGACCATTTTTTCATTTGAATAATACACCTTTTGAAGGAAAGTGGTGCAATATATATTAACAAAAACATTTTGCAGCGATCCAATCAGCGAGCTATTTCCGCACTGCTTTAGTATTTCGAAACCGCGTGCCAACCAAGCCATGTGCATCATTCTAAGCAAGTAGTAATCAGAACGCGCTACGGCTGGTGAGTACGCTAGGTGCGGCAGAACTTCCTATTCCTCGACAATTCTTACAAATTTGTAGCTCGGCCTTTTTCATGCAAGAGGAAAACTTTGCGTCTGTTAACTGCTATTGCTGTCCTCTTTTGCAAAGATACATCGTTCAATTTGTTCAACTGACGTCGGTGGACATATCTGCAGTGACAGTTTCATTCGGATTTAGCAGCTCGTAATACACTACACTTTGCTGATCCCACCATATGTGCAGACAAATTTTATGGCGATGAATATTTCGCTTCGGTATCAATGTGGATGGCTGGCTCTCTTGAACTAACACATAACTTCTTGCAGTTGGGATTGCTGTAGTAGACCCGCTTTTCATTCCCAGTCATTTCGCATGGCAGTCATTTTCCCTCCTTTTGGATCTGTCCCATCACATGTAAACGTCTGGAAACAATTCCCTCTCTCCTCGAAAGTTTATTGAGAGTTTGAGTTGCGTTTTCGTCCAGTAAGTCTTGCAATTCATTGTCTTCGAACTTTTTTGGTCCCCCGAGCCGTTCTTTGTCATTGACATCAAAATCACCACTTTTAAAGTCTTGAAACCAAAACCGACAACTTTCGATATAATGAAACAGCATCCCCATAAACTTCTAATAGTGCTTAATGGGCTCCGCCAGCAGATTTCTTCAAATGAAACAACAAAAATAATGAGGTCGAAAATGCAATTTTAACCGTTCCATGGTTACCATCAGTACATACTGGCTAACTTAATAACACTAAATGTAAAATTGTGATTTGATGTAGAGAAAGGTCAAAATAATTGAAGTTGTGTACATTGATAGCTTCGCATTACTTTAGCACTTTCCCGAATAGAGGTCACTGATCAAAATACATGCAAGCACCTGTTATATTCATATTTTATTTATAGAGCACTGGCGAGGATTTTTCCCTTGCAAACCATGAAAATACATAAAGAACATAAAAAAGAACTCAGCACTTAACGGATTATATATCAATCAATCAAATGTGAGAAATTATAAAGTTTCCGTTTATTTGGGTAAACACTTGCCGACTTAAACCGACAATAAGTACCTTTTGTTTGTTTGTTTGTTTGTTTATTTATTTATTTTTTTCTTTCTTTCTACGTCATATTCGTAGTTCACACTGATGTCGTCATAAGATGTCATGTCGTTTAACACTGGTCTTTAATGCATGCATGTACGTAAAAATCTAAAATTTCTGTTGTAGAGAACACAAAAAAGAAGACTAAATCACATTATTTTTTGAGAGAGGGAAATAGAACCGATAGCTATATCCATATAAATCGTTCTTTACTTTGAAAGCATTTATGATTATTATTATTATTTTGCCTTAAGTTTACTTATTATTATAATTCCATAGAGCAGTTCAATACATTGCTCAAAAGAGCAACTTACGTGAACTCCAAGTCGGTGATCGCTAATCTAAAAGAATGTCTCGTGAATAGTTTATTTAACGATATTTAAACATACATATGGACTTTTCTATATGCACTGCTACTCTCTTCCTTATTAGCCATTCCGCATCAATAACAATAACATATAATCGACAAGTGATTGCATTTGTTTTGATCAGTGAATTTTATTGAGGCAAATAAAAAACTATCAATGTGCACAACGGTTAAATCCGATCATTTTGACCTTTCTCCACCTCAAATAACAATTTTCCATTTAGTAATATTGAGTTATTTTTCGCATTTTCGATCTTCGTTAATTTTGTTGCTTGATATGAAGAAATTTTCTGGCGAAGCCTATCAAACAAACCCTTTTAGAAGCTTATGGTGATGCTGCTCCATCATATCCCAATTGTTGGTTGACTGGTAGTGACCTTGATGTCAATGACAAAGGACAAACGGACTGGAGATCCAAAAAAGTTCGAAGACAACAAAGTGGGCAATGGGAAAACGTTGTGGAAAATGATATACCACGTTTTGATCAATATGCATACGAGCAATTTTTTCCAGTAAATGCCTTCCTCACGTTAAAAAATGATCAAAATACATGCAATTACCTAAATGTAGAAACATTAATTTGCAAGGAAAGAAAAAGTTGAGTTGCGGTTACAGTGCAAGCACATCGACCGATGTCAGATATGATGTTGTTTATACACTCAAAAAGACGTGTTGTACGTGCTTGCGATAAATAAATTCCTATCGTATTTACATTGATATTTATTGAATTGCTCGGTTCCTGCAACTCGGTTTCACTCTGCTCAGAGCGAATGCGATAGCGCCAAACCGAGTCAAATGCAAAAATAATCATTGTTCTAATGATTTTGTTTTCGCAATTATTTTGGACAAGTTTTTGATATGGAAAGAGGAATAACAGCACTCGAGAACGTTATTAATCATACATTGAAGTATTCAAGGATTTTTTTCGAAAACTAATATAGAACGGCAACACGGCAGCCATTCTCGCGAAGCATGTTTAACTTATTACCGAGGGCTCGTCGGCCCCTAAGCAAATTAGTGAAAAAATTGAATATAACGAGAAAAAGGTCTTTAATCTACATAATTATAACCACAGAAGTAGATGAACCTTTTTGGAAAAATTTGTTTTTTACGTCACTAGGCAACGGCGTTTTAAGTTTACGACGTTCACTTCTTGATCAAGGACAATGTTTTTTTTTTTTTGTTAACAAGTAATGCCCAAATTTGGCATTGCCTTGTTGGAAGAAACATTGCGTAATTTTTTAAATTATTTTACTTTAAAGAGAAGGTCAAAAATTCGAATGAAAAGAATAGCAATTGAATATTGAGGAGAAGTAGAAGAAGAGGAAGATAAATTTAACCCTAGATAATTAAACTTTTGTCTAATAGACTACCGCCGGCCCCTGTAAGTTTTGCGGAGTCAAGATTTTCCGTTGCTCTCGCACCACCTCACACAGTAGTAGTAAAATGTGCTGCCCGAAGATGATAAGCACGCCTGTATACTTGTTACCTTTGTTAGATTTGCTGTAATCGTAGTCGAACAGTCGAATGTTTAGTTATAAGGTCGAGAAGTTTCCATCAATACTATAGTCGGCGATTTTTTGCGATTTTCCCGCATTTTATTACTAACCTAAATATAAAGTATACCTTCTTCCTATGGCACTCATCATCAGCCGGACAGCAATCCTACGACAAACAAGCCTGAGATAATCCATTATTACAACGGTGCCAAAGGAACAGTGGATACTGTATGAGTACTGCTCATTAGACCAGTAGATGGCCACTTTGCTTCTTCTATGATATTCTGAACTTAAGCTTGCAAAGATGCATACGCTATTTATGTGTCGAACGAAGTACAACAGTGGCAGAAACTCCTCACACGAAGAGACTTTGCATTTCCATTGGCTGATAGCCTCGTAAAGCTGTGTTTGAAAAAACCTTATAATTCGGCGGCTTTTTATCGAAAACAACATTAAAAAGCCCATAGAGGACACGTATGCAATTACTGCAATAAGGCTATTTGGGGAGAGCACATTTTTAACATCTGCTAAGTGTACGAACGATAATTTTTGTCATATTTCTCTTTCTATATGTAATTCAAAATTTTTTTATATCGTCTTTTTTTACACGATTTTGAAATAACACGATTGACCAATATATTTTTTTACACGAATTTTGACAGTGTCCTATAGAAGCTTAAATATAGAGCAATAGTCGAAGGTGAATTTCTGCTAATTTAATTCGCAAGGGCTTGGAAAAGCACTACAAGGCTTGAACCTACAATACAGTTCGTAGCAAACGTGCACACATGTTATCAAGTATCGATCGATAGTTGTGAAATTGACTTGCATATGTTGTACGTACTTACGGACTGAATTTTCACTGGACATTCATTTTAATCGGTTTTTTGTGTTATATTATGGATCAATTTTAATCAAGAAATGATGGCATCTAAACCTCTCTACTATATGACGGCTTAATTTTCGTAGGAAATAATTGCGCCATCCGGTCTAAGTCTTTCGTATCAGTTTAGAATAGCAAGATGCTGCTACTAAGCGATTTTCGCCAACATAATTTGAAAATTGCAATTTTATGGCTACATTCGCATATGATAAATGTGTCCATGCGTATGAACAAGTGAGGCTGTAAGAATTATTAAATGCATGCTGAACAAACATTTAAAGAATTTAGTATGCGACTATGGCGAATAAAGATAGAAGTATATATATCGATTCATAATGCATGCAATCCATATTCCTTTATAATCAGCGAAAGAGGGATATAATAAACAAATGGAAAACTGAATAATAATCATATTTGCTCTCATCATATGATTGCGTACATATTGCATGGCTTTTAATGTAAAGTTTAAAACCAAATAATATTACGTTACGGGTGTACGTAAGTATGTGCGTGCACATATTCATACACGGAAGGCGTGCCATTGTCAGTCATAATACAGGTTCACAGTATCATATATATGCGGGCGTTTTATAATTCCTGATGACTGAACGATGGTAAACAATGGACAGGAAGACACTTCCCTTGATAATGACAATAATATTATGAGAACGATGGGAAAGATGGACAAAAAACGCATTCGTATCGTTACATGGATACATTATTATCAATATGGATAAAACAAATGTAAAAGTAGGAAGTAAACCCTTTAGATGAGCGAAACGGGAACACGTGCTGAGCCAATTGCATGAATTACGTTATCAATTAGTGCACAATACACAATCACGTTATACGTAATCAGCAATAAACGCAATGTAAACAATCTCAATTATTTAGAGATAATCTAAAATAACGGGCAGAGAGTGCGCTCTGATTTCTTTATGCGTATATCTTTACGTATACTCTACAACATGGTCATGACCATATAAATAGCACACACTTTACTATTAAAATATAGACAAAGATTTATTTAAAAATCTATTTAAAAAAATATAAAAAATAGGTCACGCATTTTGCAATATCGGAAATACATCGGAAATTGTCTTTTGTTTTCTAACTCTGCCCCTCTAATGATCACTATTCGTTTTCAAAGAAAATATCCCTTACTTTTGTACGACTCCCTCCCTCCATGATTAGGGATTTTGTGCTTTTCACAGTACGTCATCTGGTCCAAGTCTGCTAATTTTTCTTTCATGTAGAGAATGAACGACGCACGCTCTACCGGTTACATAAGCTGAACAGAAGAGGAATCTTTATGCTTGCCCTACCCAGACCCTATATACCATTCGTTACTTATGTTTGCAATAACTTGATTGCTTATCTTTCTTTTTGCAAATGGCTTTGGCAATGAAAGCGCTAACGCTGCTTGGTTTCATCTAGTGTGTTTTCTTTTTATTTTAGTAAATGGCATTCTCTCTTACTAATTTAATATTGAAGGTAAAGGAAAAATTTCGTGGCGTTTTTCAATAAAATTCAAATAAATTTCTTTTACATAACAGCACTATAAAGCATTTTTCTAAAATCATTTTAACGGTAGGCCTATTTCACAATCACCATTTTTTCCTTCCACTGCAGCATTTTTTCCTTACATAAAAATTTTCCTTTTTCCAATAGTAAAACATGTAAAAACACCATAATGTGCCATAGCTCACGATTCACCAAGCTATCATTCATATAACGGCTTTTCAAACAAGGCATTGATCGAAAAATTGGTCCGATCCGAGCTATTTTCTACAGTTTTTGTCCTTAGGCTAAAATACGCCAGTGTACCAAATTTTATCAAAATGCCTCAAGCTTTGCGGCCTGTAAGTTGAACACAAGAAACCAAGACGGACAGGCTTGATCGGTATAAGAAACGACAGGTCTGTCTCAGGTAAATTTTGCATGCCCTTGTACAACAAGTGGTGTAGGGTATAATCAATCCTCCCACTTACTACAGCTTTTAGGACGACTAACATGCAAAACGATCAAAAATAAGTAGGGAAGACGTGAAGAGTATTTACATATGTATTAGAAACTGCGTCTTTAGTTTCGAAAAACTGAAGGTATACAAACGTTATTTCTTCAAAAGATTCGCAATATTTAGAAAGCCGGTCTAAAGACTTTACAATATCTACGTATTCATGATCAATGTCAAACTCTGAGTCGATGTAGGCGTGTCAGTCAGTTTGTTCGCATGTTTGTGTGAATGTGTGTGGCAAACATCTTGCCAGTCGCAAAAATTACGACAAATTTGCAAAAAAAAACTTTGGAAGCATATAAGCAGTGAAAATGATTCAAATCGATCGTAGAACGAGACCACAGTCGACATAAATCGATAACATTGTCGTTATCCAAAAAATAAGAAAAATAGGTTAGCTACGCCAGACACCACGATATAAATTTCACGTATGTTCCTTGTATGAAACTCAAGTATCTGTAGAAAAATGGAATTTGTGGGGAGCCAGCTATCTCTTGCAACATCACTTTTTGATTAGAGAGAATAAATTTAAGGATCTTTTCAATGTTCTCTGGCATAACAACCTGGTTCGGGCGTCCACTGCATTCAGCAGGGATTGAGATCAGGAAAATCTCCTTAAAATCATCAAATCGTCGACGAAAAGTGGTTTCGACAGAGACATGTTTCGCTTTTCGAACTATCGCGATATTTTCCCCACCAGAAAGCCGTTTAATCAAAGGCCGAAACTCGGACAATTTTATTTCCCTTTCATTTTTACCAACCAGTCGGGGGATATTCTCTTCAGTAGTATGTAATAGGAAAACAGGGATTGGGTGTAGCTGCAGTCTGGAAGGCACAGTGCCTGTTCGAACATTTACTGTAGCTGTGGCCATATACTAGTCATGATTAATGAATGGTCTGCAGCATTGTGAATTAAACCCATGTAGAGCAGCTTAACAGCGGCGTGAGTCATCCACTAAACTACTGGGCAGTTACGAAATTTATATGATCATTGTTCGAATCTTCCCGTTTTCTAAATATAATATAGATATCTTGTTAGGAGACATGTACTGGGTCGTATTGAAAAGTCTTCGCACTTTTGAGCTTCTTTTTGTAAACTGCTCTTTTCAAATGATCCCGAACTGTCATGTGGCCATGTGATGTTTAGTTCCTCCGCTATTTCCTGACAGCTTGCGTGCCGATCCTGCTTCACCTGTGGCAAGATATCATCGCCTTTTTCAGTGGCATCAACATTTCCGGAACGGAATCGAGCCAACCACTCCTGGATCCTTTGTTCACTCACAGCATTCTCACCGTACACCTCACAATTTTTTTTTTGCAACTTTTTTACCTTTTTTATAGTAAAAAAGCATCACATAGCGTATTCCTTTGAGTATTTCACGCATTTTCGAATTAAGAAAGAATTAGAAAATTATCTTCACAAAAAATGTATATGTGTAAGCATCAACATGTTCTGCGGAGAATTTTCAATATAACCTATTATGTGTCAGTTCCGGGAATTATTGATCGACATTTTATATACTGCGTGACAAATTCACATTCATTTCAAGGGCGTGAAGATAAATACAAATTTAACTAGCAAAGACACCAACCAACTACTTTAACAGAGCCCTGAGAAACGCCCTAACAAAGTTCTGTTAGTTGTGTAGTTGGAACTTGGAAGCGTCCTTCGTTCAAGTTGGAAAGTGGAAAATATACTTGTGGACACCTCATAGATCCATACATATAAACATATCCCTTGAAACAGCTTTGCAGAGCCCTTTCAAGGTACTTGGTAGGTGCCTTTGCTAGTTAAGCTCGGGTTTATCTTTGCAGCCTTACTGACCGTACGTCGTATACGATGTCAATCACATTTATGTTTGTGATTATTGAAAATTCGCTACAAAATTCATGTAACCTTCTTTTTTTTAATAATGTTTTTTAAGCTTTCAGAAGTGGTTATGATTAAATATGAAACATTTTATTAAGTTCTTAGCTAAGTAATTTTCACCGAATATTTGGGCAATATTTTTGATCAATATAAGTGCGACTCAATGTCATTTCAGCTCCTTTGACATTTATCTGCTGCTGGATGATGGTCGTTGACTTGACATGGAACACTAAAATTTCGTAGAGACAACCAATCCCTTCTAAGATCAAAAAATGACATATCTAATAAAAATAACAGTAAAAGAATTAATGACAAATATCTTAAAAGTGTCTTATTTTTCAAATGGTGGAAGCTTTACGTCATATTTCAAATAGGAATTCAAATTAATCTCATCACCAACTTAAGACTAACGAGACGCTATCAAATTACTGCACCAAAATGATTCACCACAATTAGTCCTACAAGCATTATCATCATATTTTAAAGGCGCAGTCGAGCAAAGAAAAGATTATTAATCAAGTGTAGAACAATCAACAAAACTACACTTAATTCTGTAGACAAAGCATTTTTGTAAATTGTGGGAAAAGTAACGAAAGTAGATAATGATTTTCGATGCTTTATCTTCCGTGGTTCTAAAATAAAAGTCTCTTATGCAGCTGGCGATTAACAGACTCGTCACAATGAAATGTGATATTCATGACTTGCTTTCAAAATATTCATAAGCAGTGGATTCGCTGAAAACAAGGGGAAGAGTGAGAATCTCGTTTGCCCAAAAGAGAAATCGATCAAGTGCTCTTTTTTTCTAAATAGTTCCTCAAACATTGTAAATAAGGTCTACGCAATTCAGAGTCCAGGGTTAACGCTCTAACCTGTGTGGGATATTGGGGCAACGCGTAAAATCCAAACGTGGACGTAACAACATGTTAAATGAATTATGGGGTGAAGGCTTTATGGCTTTCATTTACGAACACGATAAAACATGTAAGTGCTTGAATATCTTTGCAAAGATAGAACCCTGGTCCCTTGTTATTCCTTTCATAGGATGTTCTTTTTCTTAACGATATCAAATCGTCTCGGCAATAAGAAAATTGCGAGAGAAGGACTATGTCATAGACTTGGATGCTAGACAAGAAGTGCTAACACATATTTCCTCTAAACAAAGATTCAATTACGCAGATGGGCCAGTTCTACCCTTGTCTTTGTAAACTGACGCCGTTGCATATTATCGACTTTTATTGGTTAAAGTAACATAACAACAACAACAACAACAACAACAACAACAACAAAAAGAGAAAAATTAATATGAAGGGCTAGTCATTCTGTGCAATTTGTTACACTTCCATTTCCTATATAAACAAATACAAGTTCGAAAAGCAATGCTAACTAAATTTTATGAAGAAAATGAACCACGCATTTAAGATCTTATCCATTTTATCATGTTCGAACTTTGTAGAATGAAGGCGACTCGCTTTAAGCCAATTGAAATACCGCTTGTACGAGCTAATCACTCAAATCATGTCGCTTATGATATCGTCTTCGTTAATTTTAGTAAATTAAATAATTTCAACTCACATACCTGAACTGCCTTGGCAAACTCAAGTAATTTCAATATTTTTTTACATACTTCCTAGATGGGAAACATATACCAAAAAAAATTCCCTACTGGAAAATCACATTGATCGTTTTATCACTATGATGACACAATTCATAAATTCCTAGAATCTTCGATGCAAAATCTTCAACCACACCATCATTAAAACATTTATATGATAGAAGCAATTCAAAGTTAGAGTTCACACCCATCCATTTAAAACTTTTCTCCCTGACGAATGATATTCCGCAAGGCTAGAAGATCTACTGTACTCGCCCATGCCCCTAGACGTCCTATTTTAGGACTTTTATAAGTCCTGCTACATTGCTTGGATCGGAGCATCATATCGTGTCCGATATTGCAAAATACCCGTCAAACACATGGTGTCTGGTTCTGCATCATTCATATAGAATATGATTGTGAAACCATCCCTCGTCCTCGGGTCTTGGCAGAATCTCCAAGAATCGGTATCGGACATACCCAGGTTTTCGAGATGTTACCTGAGGGAGTTATGACCCGTGTAGAAGCCCGCGACTAAACTTAGGTCGCTTCTTGTTAGTTCCAGAAGTTTATATACAATACCGGAAGATGTTGTGAATTTTTTTGCCTGCCGTTGTCCTACAAATTGCTTCCAGCGGCATTCCAATTTCTTCTATGATACCAGTCTGTTAATATGGCTTCTTGGTACGCCACAGAAAGATTTAGGACTTACTATGGTTCATCGGGCTCCACTGTTTGCTAGACAGTCGGCTCTTTCGTTACCCTCAACACTTGAATGGCCAGCCACCCATATTAGGTGCACATCATTGCGCCTGCCTGGCTCATTCAGCGTTTGAAGGCACTCAAACACAAGGCTAGATGTTATCATTCGCCCCTTTAGAGACTTTAAGACGGCTTGACTGTCAGAGTAAATGCAGGTTCGCTCTCTCCTGCACTGTCTTCTTAAGCGTTCAGACGCACAAGCGGAGATTTGCGCATACTTCTGCTTGAATTGCACAATGTTTTCCCCTTTCCGTCAGATTTTCCAGATTGCTGCCAATCAAATAAGAAGGACTCTTTGCCGTATCCTGAGAACTAAACATTGTCCTAACGGAACACGAAAATAATCGACACCCTTAAACCTATCCTAGAAAGTATTTCGGAAGGTATTAAGGTACCCCTCAACTGCTCAACAGCTATACATATGTTAACGTACCATTGCTTACCATAGCCACACCAAAATGCTTTCGTTGAGCAAGGTTGCCTATGCTCTAATGATAATAATTGCAAATCTAACATAAGTGTCCTAAGGGCGGGCTCCCAACGAGCCAGTATTCATTTCTTTTTCTGTAGTCTAATAAAATTTTAAATAATAATAAGAAATTTCAGAATTTTCGGAAAAATCGGAAACAAAAGTTTACTATAGTGAATAACATATCAAATCGGAGACAGAGAGTCGCTACTTGATAAACAACTTGTGAAAAATTCGATCACGCTTTCTTATTGGCTCTTATACCTGTGGAGACAAAAGTAGTTCTTGGTAGCCAGTCCTCAGTATAAGGAAGCATTTACGCGAAAAACTATTTTCTAAAATGGAAATTTAATGCATCAATGTCAAACGAAAAAAAAAGCATCGAACGAATACCTTGGCAAACCTCCGTAGAACGGAGAGCAATTGCTTCAAACAGAGCATGCAACGTGATAAATTGATTTCTCATGTTCGATGTTGAACGTTACCTTAATTGCAAATAAATTTGTACTCAAATTGAAAACATATATAAAATGTCCAATGCAATGCATGAAACTGCGTTAAATTTGATTTCTTGCGGTGTTTTGCGAAAAAAAAACAAAACAATTATAATATAATTTAATATTAAATATATACTAGTGTTTTTACATCCTACACCGCTTACAACATGCAGAAGTACTTGCGATAGGCCCACCTTTTCTTATACAGATTGATTCACAATTACTTTCGGAATCGATTTAACTTTCTCTGGCCATATGTCCGTCTGTCCCTCTTGTTTTCTTGTGGTTGACCTACAAATAGTTCGACGAAATTTGGTATACTGGCGTACCTAGGTCCAAGAACTAACGCTATTTAAAATGCTTCCGGTGGGACCTCGTTTTCGTCTACTCCCCACATAACGCTTCACTTTAAAAGGTTGCTATATGAATATCTACACATCGGGTAGGGTTTTTAACGGTGAGCTATGGCCCACTATAACATCTTTACGTGTTTTATTTGAACGTTTGTCCACCTATTTTTTATGGTCTTATTTTTCTTTCTTCTATGCTCTACATAAAAGCACAAAAATGTTGTTTCGTTCTTCACTTTCCAAAATCATAAATAAAATTGCGCGTGTTCCGTTTAGTAGCATTCTCGAAGCTAAGAAAATTTGAAAAAATTGAAAAATTTCCTTAGACGAGAGAAAAACTTCGTGGCTTTTAGAGTTGGCTTCACTATCCCCTATCAGCGCAAAATATGTATCACAGTCCAAAACAAGAAAGCATTGTGCTCTGAAAATTTCAATGTGAGGAATACGTCAATCGCTGCTTCACCGAGCTAATCCAGGCAATTCCTCAAAAAACTGGAGAAGGTCATCATTTTTCATTATATGACATCTCTGCAGAACTAAACATTGACTAAAACCCCTTTTTTGAACAAAGCTGAATACAAAGACAAGTTCAACATTTGAATATCACATGAACAAGCAATAGTGTGAATGGGTCGAACTTCCGTCGGTAAACCATTGCCGAAACAAAACTAGGTCCAAGACGATCTGAAGGGATTGAGAACAAACAATGAAAACCTGCACAAGAGATTAACGTGCGAAGCTGCATTAAAGCTGGCAAAATCGGGATTAAATCGGCACGTAAGTTGAGGCTTCGTCTTTGGTAGGATTAGGAGGCAACAATCGTGCATCATAAGCTGCTCGAATCGACTGCTTGCCGTGACCAACTAATGCGATTAGATGCGAAAGTGAGCAGTTGCAGTTACGTGCCGAAAATAGATGCACTTTCACCGAAAGAATGCGAGACCTAACATGTTCTTAATGACATGGCAAAAATTGCGAGACCTTGGCTGGCAGATTTTCATACGTTCGCGGTGTAGTGTAGATCTTGCCACGTGCAACTATGTTTTGTTTCGCTTTTTGCAGAACGCTTTTAGCGTTGTCAAGCTGACTTTAATAGAAGCCTGTGAAAAGCAGTTGATTCAACGTTTTTTTCCAGAAATTTCAGACGTCTTGTCATAACAATTTCGGGGGAAAAATCGCAAAAGTTTAATAGACATAAGAAAGTGTCGTCACGCATTTTTCTCTCTATATCTAATGTACACGGATTATATCTATCTGAGATATGGCCAAATTATATCGGCGATCCTTCAAACACCTGTCCGTATCGTTATGTTTGTTATCGCTATTTTTTTATCTACGGATAGTTAAATGAAAACTATATAGCGAAAGCGTTAAGTCATGGCGTTAACGATCTATTTCTTTATATCTATGTACGGGTCGTATCCAATAGAAATTTGAAAATGTTTTCAATAAAAATCTGTCGTCGTGTAAACGTGAAAAGACACCTTCAATGTGCGCAACACATTTGTCTACCCACCATCCTTCAGCAAGGTGAAGACGAACTATGAAGGTTATATTAATTTTGAATTGAAATCAATATTACCTGCAAAAACAAGTGACAGTTTCTTCGACATCTAATGGCAAAGATAATGAATTAGTTGCTGGTGTCGCATGTTGATGGCTGTGATGATGTCGAGGAACGGCACGACCAGGAACATTGCGTGAAGCATTTAAAAACGAAATTGCAAAAGAGGACGATTGATTTCCAGATGCAGACGCAGAAGGAGCTGGTGTTTGGGGAGCTGAGTCGCTGCTTTCGGCCAAAGGAACTTGCGAGTAACGCACTAGTATGGCACGACTAACCCGATTGTTACCGGTTAAATTGGATATCGCCCAATTCATTGTTTTGATGCGGCGCTAGCTTTTAGTCGCCAGCCTGTTAACTACACAACTAGAGCTATTCGCCAACAACATGTAATATGCTGGAATGTCAAATTGCAACTGAAGCCCTGTGAGTGATGAAAGTGTGAACGTGTATGGTTCTGAATATATAGGAATGTGTTCAGAGAAATAAATACACAAAGAAGTATCAAAGCCATTAGTACGGCAGACGGTGCTATATAACTATTTATTATATATGTGTACCCACATATTCGTACAAAAAGCACATACATTCACACATTCGTACGAAATTGTTAAGCAAAAGAGCTAGGTAGTAAAGATGGGTTATTTAATTTAGTTGACTGTATGCGTGCATGCTAACTATTATCGGTAGGTATGCATATGCATGTATGTGCATGTTGCTTTTTTATACATATTAAAAGCATGTTTTTTTTGCCTTTTTTTCCTTTAAAAACATTTATTACCGCTGTCATGTGTGCTAATAATAACAACAAATAGGGAGTGAAGAACTTTAATAAGGTCATTGGGGGTGGCAGTTGGCTCTGTGATTTTTCTCTTTTCAAATTACAAAGCTATATAAAATTCTAAAACTATGAATTAGGGGCCTTCTCTTATTAAGAAATTTAATTATTCACTTTTCTTTTATTATTTATTTATTTTATCTCTTTTTTTTTTTTTGTTCACCAAAATTTTTGCGCTGCCTTTGCTGAGTGTAGCGCAATTGCGCTCTTAAACACTAGTGCCACACAAA
Organism: Glossina morsitans morsitans; assembly: GCA_001077435.1. Taxonomy (NCBI): domain Eukaryota; kingdom Metazoa; phylum Arthropoda; class Insecta; order Diptera; family Glossinidae; genus Glossina; species Glossina morsitans. Next base: position 69,695 of record CCAG010003862.1, on the reverse strand, counting down.
TAAACTCGTAATTTAATTAATGCGATTTTTTTTATGCCTTTTTGTTTGCAAATAAATATTTACACACCAGCCGATAAGAGAGAATATCTGCGAAAGAAATACCACACCACGCGAGAAAAAAATCCAAATACATTGAACACAATTTTCACCTTCAAGAAATCATTACGTGTCGAACACTTGGGCACCTCCCCTTGGAAATCTATCCAAGGTGCAAGTATTCAGATTAAACACGAAATAATGGGATCTGTCCGTCTATATGCCGATTCCTCTATTCCTCTAGTGGTATCCAAAAGATGAAATTTCTTCAATTCAAGTTAAAAGCCCATTACTAAACTCAGCGAAAATGCGAATGGCTAGCACCGGCCGACAAACACGCTGGTAATAGCTAAAAAACTGCAACTATGTCGACAAACACAGCATTGTATGTAAAACATTGCCCTCAACAACTACATATTGTAGCAGTCTGTAGCATCTGCAACGAAATTCACTTGAAAACGTTTCGATTACTTCGCTGATTGGCCCATATACTCAAATAACTTGAACTTATTCCAATGGCATCCAGTGTCAGTGGCGCCCAGTTTGCGCTCTTGTGAAAATCTTCTAATTCATCCTTAATCCAAAAGCAGAAATTTTCGTATATTTAAGCATTATTTACCTTCAACCCATAACCTTGCGCAGCATCACAAATTGTGAGGCAGTTAATGAAATCCTATTGAATAATGTTTCCTGTCTTCGTCATCCTTCGGTGGTAGGTGTTATCATTTTGTAAAAACCTTCGCAATGCCCCACGAAATATATATATTCTTGATCAACATCAGCAAATTCTGAATTGACTTAAACATGTAAGTCCCTCCGCCTGTGTAATGTCTGTGATTCTCCTGGCTGCAAAAATCAAACTATCCGCTTTAAATTTCGCAGAAACATTGGAAGTTCTTGCACACAAGATGGTATTGAAAATGCGCCTAATCAGTAGTACTTGAACAAAAGTGGAAGACGGTGAGCGCCCACCCAATATTGTAGTGTATAATAATTTAATTTTTTCCAATACCTTTATAAGGCCCAAAAGCAGGCTTCAAAAACACCATAAAATATAAAAATTCTTGACCTGGCTCAAATTCGGAATACATCTGAGCATGTCCCGACTGATAGTCTGCCCATCTGTCCTTTTGTCCCATCGGTAGTAAACACTCTCCCGTTAGCGAAAATAAAGATATCGCCTACAAATTTGCAAAAAAATTTGGAAGTGACCTGAACACACACACGTCTATAACAAAAACTGTGGACACCTTACATATACCGCGGCCGTGCCCACCCAATATTGCAACGTATGAAAATTTAGTTCTTTTCATTTTTTTTAGAATCATGGGTATAAAGGGTCGGTTACCAGCGAAAAGAATTTTCTTAATTGTTTTCTTCGGAAAAAAACAAAACTTAACGACTGGTCCACGATCTCAAACTGGGACAACCATGGTCTCGAAGTCCTTGCCAAATTTTAATTAAATGAAGAAAGATGAGCGTCATAAGAGAGGCTTTTTGCAACTGTTATTATTTTCCAGCATTAGCACAAAGTAAAAATGTCCCCTTCTGGTCCCAGTTATTTCAGTTTTATCGACGCTATTAAATTAAAATGAATAAGCAGAGTAAATAGAAAGCACAGAAAAAGAAAGAGGGAAGAAGGCACTAATCTGTGTACTACAAATAGAATGTCGTAAGAGGACGTTAGGCAAAACTCCGATAACGAATAAACGAAGTAAAAGGGAAGCGAGCAGCATATCGGTCAACTGGGACCGATAGCAAAACATTTACATAACCTAAAACCGCGGCATCCGAGCTAGTTGTAAACATGTGAAGTGGAAATCACGATATAGGTCTATAGAAAGTTGTTCATTAATAGCTGATAAAAGCTGATTGAATTCAACACTTCACTGAATTCAAAATTCAATGATAGCAACCTGAATAAATGGCATAGGGTGGGGAGGAGAGGAAGCAAAAAAATCAATCTTTAAAATGTGCAATAATTCAAGAGAGAGTAGAAAATCGCTGGAATTATTTTGCAAATTTTTGAGCTATGCGCTAGCCCTTCAAACGTCTTCTTTTAAACGATCTATTGGTAATTAATAAGAGACTTACGTAAGAGTGACTTATTAAATTTTATTATTCTAATTAGTTTTTCTATATTCTATGAACTGGTTAGATCACTTCACCGGCCAGATCGATTTTGCTTTGCGATGATGCTTTAATCAAGTGTTTAAAGAAATAAAAAATACATTAAGCAAATACACATGTATATATATATATATATATATATCTATATATTTATAATCATCTTAAAGTAAAAAAAAAGAAAGAAAATTGTATTCGCTCGTGGCCGAATCTTTTATACCCTTCACCGTTATCCTAAAAAAGTAAAAAGTGGAAGAAATAAATTTTCATGCTTTATAAAATGCAGTGGGCGTGGCTGCATTTTTCTATATTCAAAATAACAGTTTTTGTCGCATAGGCGTGTAGGCGTTGTAGGCGTGTCCTTGCAAAAGTTTAGGTGCCTTCCAAATTCTTTTGCAAATTTGTAGGCGATATCTTCATTTCCACTAATGGGAGGACGTTTACCACAAATACTACGCAGTTGAGCAGCCAACCAGATAAATATGTGAACAGACGGACATGTTTAAGTGCATCTCAAATATGAAAGAAGCAGAATCAAGAAGATCTCAAATGCCCAAGAATTTCTATACTGTATGAGCTTTTCGAAGCTTACTTCTGCGCCTTATAAAGATATTGAAAAAAATTAAATTATTATACATTAGTAGTTTTTTCCATTTCTGTACGAGCACTACATTATCGGTCATAGAATGTGCGTTCAAATTTTCATACATTTATCTGCTATAGTTTATGGCCAATGAAGTACTGTATGCGTGTCCTTCCAGCGATTTGCAAATTTGAAGCCTGTAGCTTCATTTTTGTGACCAAGAGAATGCTTACAACAGACATTACATAGGCGGACAGACGGACATGCTTAAATCAATTCCAAATTTGATGCTGATCAAGAATATATATACGTTGATGATGGGTATGAAAAACCTTGGTTTCCAAAATTGACGCTAATACATCTGCTGGAAAAAAATTGAAGTGTACCTTGTTTTCAAACCTAGAAAAAACGCAAGCGAAATGGCGAAACTTCCATCCTTCGCTTATGCGTATAAAGAATGAAAAAAGTTGGTAGGAAGACTGTTAATCAGTCATTACGAAATTTGACAAGTGGAAAATACACAAAGATATTTAGAAATATATAGATATTTTTGATTTGTTTTTTTTTTTTAACGCTGACATTTAATACATTTGCAACTTTATCGTTAGTTACGAAAAGCGTGCTCGTTCCTACGTTTTTGACCCTGCCAAAGAGATAGATTAGACTTGGCAAAGGTTTATATTTATTTGAATATGCATCACAGATCTCATAAAGATCCACCCACCACCCGCTTGAGTAGCCAAACGGGTATGGATCGCAACTCAAACCCGAACTGCGGTAGAGTTCACTTTGGTCGTAACTATAGTGAGTAATATGATAATCGATTGAACTGCGGGACAACCTTCAGTGATTGGGTCATATTAAGAGGGAAAATATATGTATCAGAGATCCCATAAGGCGTACGTAATCTGGAAACAAGTTTCTTGGTAATTACGGTCTGGAATTAACAAAAGGCGCTCTTTCCTATCAGAAAAATACAAATTCCAATAACATAAAATGCTGAAACTTAATATAAATAATCCTAATTAATTTTATTCGATCAGCTTGGATGGGGGCAAAATTGAAAGAAACTCCACAAACATACCGTTAATAATTTGCAACATTGTCGTCAACGAGTTAAACATTATCGCACTTGTTTTCTAAGTAACAACAGGCTACGTCGTTTATGCATAGCTGTCGTTTGTCCACGATTCGACTCAATGCGGTTGTACTTTCTTACTTGTTCGTCTTTTTATACTTTAAAACATAATGAAGAAGCAGGAAAAAAAGAGAAAAGATGAAAAGGTTGAAGAAGGTTAACACAATCGTAGTAGAAAAAAAGTTCTAGTTGGAGTTTATTGTAATGCCATATATGCAAGTGTATATTCAAGCGCAGTTATGAGAATTATATAAAAAAAAAAAATGCAAATTTTGTAAATTTTGTTTGTCTTTTCTTTTTTCCAAAAAGGTGTATTATGTCGACCGCCCAATTACGTCATAAGCATAGTCAACATTTAGCCTTGGCCTTACCACGCATTTCTTTATATTTAAAAGCTGATCTCCCAATTGCTATTTTTTATTTACCTATACTATATTATTTATATATATATATATATATATGTATATCCTTAAACATGGGGATTATTCTGTAAATGCTCCTTTTTAATGCTATATTATTAATATGCAAGTAATCTCTTCGTTTCTTTCATCGTTGATTTGTTTTTAATGATAAACTTTTACATAAAAATTACTTGTACACACACGTTAATACAAATACATATGCCAAAAAGTTCAAAAAAAAATTTTTCTCAGTTTCATTCTAAAGCTCGAGTGATGTTAACAATATTGTATTGTCAACGACCATGCTTTAATAAAATATCTTATAAATGCTCACACAAACACACACATACACACCCTCTTAGATAATTAAATATGTTACTGATCCATCATTAAGGTCACAAATTAAAACAGACATATTGATAATAAAATTAAGCTTATCATTGACTTCATAACTTATTAACGTAAAATAAAGCTTGATGGAAATCTTAAACAACTAAGAACCCTATATTCCTGTGAGAGAGCCATTTTTTCCGGGACACATTTTACACACACACACATTTACTTTACATTGCAGACAATAAAACAGTTGAGAACTTGCAGAACTTCTTAATCTTACAAGATGGACTGAAAGTGCTACGCTAGATCAATATCTACATATACTACATATATTACATGTATTATGTGTAACAGGGTTACTGACGATATGGAAATAGCTAATACGAGTCTGTTATCCTTGTCAGACCTAGATGAGATAGATACATAGATCGAAAATTGCAACCCGTAATAGATATGAATTTAAAAGATGGAACATCTGAACGTTCAACATATATTCCAATTCGGTGCTGCTAACGTTTGTTACACCAAATATTGCCATATGACTAAGCGTTATCAGGCCTACTAATCATATGATTATAGCTTTTAGCATACATTAATGTGTCTGCCGTTGATCATCAGTCTAATACGACGAGTACATTAGCATTAACCTTGAACTCAGTAGTTCGTCTTTAAAACATGTATAATTCAAAATTTAGATATTCAATACGCTGTAAGCGGATGGGATGCTATGCCCAGGATAACCAAATTGACATACATATCACACGCTACGCGAGCCCAGCGTGGAACGGAGCCAAGAAGGAAGAAGCATCCACCATATACCAATTCAATGCCCTAAGTATGCTAACGCTCGAGATGGAAAGTTTTAAAGGATGAAGCTTTGTTATGGAGGTAGCTAAGAAGAGCTGAAATAGAAAAGAAGCCGTAAAAAGCACTAAAACCAATTAATCTTTAAGGAGACGGATGGATTCGCAACAAGCCTCCGCGAAATAATACTTGGAAGCAATACGAAGAAAAAGAAAGAAGCGTGTTAGGAAGCTAAGTGTAGAGGACGATGGATGCATGAATCGTGCGTCCTACTGATATGGGCCAAACTATTTGCGAAGATTCTCACCTCCTCCACTTTCCTTGCAAAATGCAAAAACACTCCCGCACACACAAATACACGCATTCTCTTGGGCACGAAATCACTAGCATACAGGCAACCATACAATATTTTTCCTGTGACATCACAAATACATATGCGTTATATTACTTTAATGCCATTATTTTAATTTTTGTTGTTTTTATGCATATATTGAAGTGTATGTGTTGCACTTGTGCACATGAACAAAAATGGAAAAAATAATGCATAAGAAACCAACAAACTGAAGAGATGGCCAAAGAAATGAAAATATAGAGAAGAGTAGTTTTGCAAACAAAATGTAAAAAAAAGAAGAAACGAGGCCAATTGGCACCAAGCCAAATGGTGGATGTTGGTGACTACTAGCAAGACTAAGTCATCAAACCAAAACGAATACATAGTTTTTTTTTTCTGCGGAATGACCAAATTTTTACATTTCACTGCAATGATCAGATGAGGCATATGCATATGTTTGTACGTGTGCATTTGCATATATACATACACTTGCCTACATATGCAATTCAATTTTATTTACAATAGGCAATTATAAACAATTTATTTTGCTTTCCAACACATATACAGTTATGAGGAAATTTAACAAAACTTACCCCATTAACCAATCGACAGTGTCGCGTAGATATTCCGGAATACGCTCCAGTTTGGCGGCTGTTATTGAGCAATGTTTTGCAGGAAGGCTCTATATTTTTGCACGAGTTTTTACAAATTTATCTCTTAATGCTGTTACTGTTGTTTTTCTTCCAGAATTTTAAATAAGCTAAACTTTTTTAGATATTTTTCACCCCGTTTTCATAACACTTTTCTTCTTTTTTTTTTATTTATTATCCATTTTTATTGAAAATTCTTCCTTTTCACTTATTATATTTACTGGGTAAAATCTTCGCACTTTAAAACCAGATCAGCACAAAAAAGTTGAACGGGAAAATTTCTGTAAATGAAGAAGAATGATATCAATCGGGTGCTTTTCATAGAAAACATCATGTTTTTAACATCAAATCAAAGAAAAACATTTACACACAAGACTTTGTATATCACAATTTTTAACATGCAAGACGATTTTCTAAATAGTTTTTATTTAATTGAAAAGGGGAGATATCGGAAAAGCGTAGTTTACATTTTTAATCAATCTTAATGCTTAATGCATTTTTAAAAATAAATTTAGCGATTTTCTTTTACTGTGGTTTAACTTCACTGGTGCAAAATAAAAAAATCCCACTATAAATATGCATACAAACAACTTTTATGTAATAAAACCTATTTGGCTATTTGGTAGCATCTAAATTGGAAAAAAACGAAAGATAATTTAAACACCACACAGCTGACTGTATAAAAATAAAAAGATAAACATCCTTGAGAACTAACGTTTGGAGAAACTCGGAAACCTAAAAAATTTGCTTACTTCTATATGATAAGCGAAATTTTTTTAAATTAGTTTTCAATGGCTTTACTTATATTGGATGGCACAATTAATATTTTAATTTACATTAAATCACCGATTACGACTTTTTACAAGAGACTTTGTTTATGTAACGTTGAAATAATCATTATTTATGAAGTCAAACGAAACTCACACACACCAATGCATATATATATTTCTTTGGAGAAAAAAATAAAACTTATTCCTTTTTAGATGCCATAGACATCCTTTAAACAGTGATGTCAAGTTTTGTCGCTTATCTGAGCATGTGTGTCTCGTCTATATGAGCTTATGAATTTTGTAGCATCTCTACTTAGTATTTGTCATCATTTATTTAAATAACTGTACGTTAAAAATCGCACATTTTGTGAACAAAATCATGTCTTAAAAATATTGTTTTTATAAAACTATAAACTTATAGAAAGGTATTTTATTCTACAAAACTCTCTCAGTTTTTTAACCGCAAGTTCCCGTTCACAAGGAGAAGCAGTCTGAAAAAATACATGATTAATAATATTGAAATATATTTAAACATCAACTTATTTTCAAAGGTAAAAAAAGTATTGCAAGATCAGACTTCAGACTTTTTTCGTATCCCATTATTACTTTATGATTTCTTTATTTTAATTAACAACTTTCGAATAGCAGTTACAATAAATATATTAATAACAATTCAATAAAAGTGCAGCAAAGTTGTACTGTCTACATTATTTGTCCACATTGAGATTGAAAAAGTTGTGTGCATAAGTTACTCGAATATACAACGCTGTAGTTTTTTCTACTGGTTGTGCAAGATCCCGTGACAAAGATGTAAAATAACTCAAATACTCAAACAACATGGATTGATCAAAGTAACTTGTAGTAACAAATACTTTGTTGATATTATTTTCAAACAGTTGATCAGCTGTCTGCTTTAAAAACTTTTGCAGAGCAGAGTAATACTTTTTTGTTTAATGTAATGGCAATCACTTGCTAACGTTGTTAACCTCACAGGTTATACAATTTCATTAAATTGCGTGCTTTCTTTTTTATATATTTTCGCCAATAGAACTTATCGGAAACTGAAGAAGGACAACTTAAAAACATGTAATGGTAAGAAATGTGCCTGCTGGTTAAAATCATCTGATAAAAGCAAAGCTGTTTTTCGTAGGCGTCCTCCATGATATTAGCTGGTTTAGGGGTCGCTGCGATAGGTTTCGCCGGAAAGCATTTAGTGCGTCGAATGCCTTCTGTGACCAACAAGTTTACTGAGACCTTAAAAAATTTACCTAAATTCAACGCGGAAACAATATCGAATAGCAAATATTATAAAGGAGGCTTTGAACCAAAAATGTCTAGAAGGGAAGCGGCATTAATCCTGGGTGTGAGTCCGAGCGCTTCCAAAGGGAAAGTATGTTTATTTAATGAAAAATTTAAAGTTTTTAAAAAAAGTTTTTCCTTCTTCCGGATTAATAGATAAAAGATGCTCACAAAAAGATAATGTTATTAAACCATCCAGATCGTGGTGGTTCTCCCTATTTGGCAGCAAAAATTAATGAAGCCAAAGATTTTCTGGACAGTAATAAATAAAAATTTTAGTTTAAATTTATTATATTATAATGGTAGTTAATTATTTTACTTTAAAATCTTCATGCGAACAAGTTTATTCGAAAATAATTATAGAGAAAAAATATATTTATAAAACGGTTAATAGAAACAGAAGTAGGTTAGATTTGATATGAAGTAAGTTGCAAGGGAGAAATTCCCACCATGTGTGCAAGTTGATTTGAAATCTTATCATGCTTACTTTGTGTATCCCTTATGATTGCTTTTTAACAATAGAAAAAATTTCTCAATAAATCACAAGGTAGAGTAAGGAGGGCATCATACTGTTTAGATCTTTTATCGGAAATGAATCATAGCCACATGACTATCTTCAGTCACTTAAATGAACTGATTTGCATGAATTTTATTTTCCAAATGGTGTTTGAATAGATTGATAATATATTCATTGCATCCACAGGAGCAAATACAAGGAATTGATGCTGTTTCAAAAGTGACGTTATATAAGTCCATAACGATATGCATATAGGCATATTTTTTCACCAATACTTTGGTGTTGCCACATAAACCATACCGCAGAATGTTTGTATGTTCCGGTATGTTCCGTGTTGAGTATTAAGAAGAAAAACCAAAAAAAAACAATTTCTAACATGTGGTAACATTGCCTGCCAGCAACAGGCAGATTGCGACTGATGTGTGCATTTGTTTGCTTTCCATTAGATTTGTTATATATATATTTATATATATTTCTTGTTTAAAATTTTTAGATAAATAAGTAAGTTTTCTCCCTATTTTTCAAACATTATGTGGATTTAAGTTATTGTCTTTTAGAACTTTGTCCAGGAAAATGCGTCAACTTAAGGGTAAAGTGAAAGAAACGCGTAAACAGCGCAAGGAACGTAAATTGGAAAATTTGACCATACAAAATCAAATTAAAACAATTGTGTTACCAGTTCTTGGGGTATTTGCTTTATTAATTGTTGCATTTGTTTATCTCAAAACCCGTCCACCACCTGTTATGGCGTAACTATGTTGGAAGTAAATTTTAATAATAATGTGCATAGATATGTACTTTCTAATTGGTTATATGATGCAAAGATGAAAAACTTCACGTTAAAATACTCTATAGAGTCTTACTGTGCAATTTTATTAACTATTGTTTTCCTCTTTAAACAAAAATACTATTCCATTTTCTAAATGTATTTGAAAGAAAAGATAAAAACACACTTCGTACTGTAATTAAATTTATGTATTTCATGTGAAATGCGAATCGCTTCAATTTACTTTTGTAAATATTGACAATTTTATTGTAGTTCCTATTGCAGCAAACAACCATTGCAACTCCCTTTTATTCAGGATAATACAATTTTTTTAAAAAGTGTCTCATGAGTCCAGGAGTACCTCCGATTACCGCTAAATTTATAAATTTACAGAGAAAAGACTCACACGTAAAATAGTGGAACGTTTCATCCAATATTTTTCTGTTCGTTAAATTTAGGCAATACTTGTCACTGATCAAATTAATGCTATGTTCAAAATTTCCGATCTACTCTTACGATAAAGTGCTAGACGATTATTCCAAGGAGGTGTAAAGGCAAAGAAAAACCCTATGTTTCCTAAATCTATAATAATACGCAAATCGAAATGTGCTTATTCTTGTCATATGTTTTGTGGTATAGTGAGCATTATTTCTCGTAATACAACCAACATAATGAGTAAGAGAAGACGGGCGCCATTGAAATAGAAACATACCATACGTTTGGTCGGTCGACCCTGCTTGTTGCACCTCTAACTACGCACAAATGTTCACCAGACGAAGAATCAACAATCATTTCGCTTACAATACCCATATGCGCAGATAAACAATAAATATTTCTGAGTCGATTCATAACGTAGCTAATAATAATCGCCCTAGAAAATATTTAGCTTGAAGGACTCAGATAGTTAAACGTTAGCTACCCTGAATGAATGATTATGTAGATGCTAATCATATGGAGGCAACGTATATACAAATATACGTGAAATATGGCGGTTAAGCAACTAACTTCTATTCTAGTTATTATATTTATGCGATCGCATCTGATGAATGAACGCATTTGTATCGTGCATCGTGCAATACATTTTTATACCTACTCCTATACTCATTTTGTTTTTTTTTCATCATTTATGTAACACCTATCTAGTATATATATTTCCGATCAGCGTGAAATTCTGAATTGATTTAGCCATGTCTGTCCGCCTGTGTGGTGTTTATCGTTGGCACTCTCCTAGTCGCAAAAAAGAAGATATCGTCTTCAAATTTGGTAGAAACAATGGAAGTTTTCGCGTGCAGACTGGTATTGAAAATGGACCAAATTGATCAGAGCAGAAGCCCGCAGTGGGGCGTAAACTGAACGCAACTACATTTTTCTTAACAAAAATGTGTGGGCTTTCGCTTGTTACTCATAAATTATAGAAGATAGACAGTTGAAACATGTGCAAAGATGGAAAAAATCGGCCACGCCCACAAAAAATACAAGTGATTACATTTTGTTTGTTTCACTTTTTTTCACTTTTGTGCTTATTTATCATAAGGCAAACAAGACAGAATGTTTAAAACTACTTTGTCCATTCCTCTGCCTAAAATTGGGCTAATTCTGAAATAAATATGGCAGACAACGCGACCTGGTGGATTAAGTTTTTTCTAATAATTCCAGCGATATGGGTATCAAATTCAAGCACTTGAAGAGTAGAATGCGATAAGCATAGTGGTGGGTATACGAGATTCGACGCATGGTTGAACATAACTTTCTTACTTGTTTTTATATGGTTTTTACTCTAGCAATGCAATGCGAGTTCCATGTTCAACTATATCTAAACACGTACACTCAAACCAGTTTTTGTGCGATTTTTTTTGTTCGGTATCTGAAAATTTCAATCAAAGTGAAACATAATTGACGAAGTTATCAATAGAAAATAATTAGTAGACTTGACCGGCCAATTATTTTTTTCGATTTTTCATATGTATGTATTTCATCGCATTGCAAAAGTACAAATACATTACATTTGTAGTGAATTGTACAATCGCACGGTGATGGCCGGAAATAAGTGGGAAAAGAGAGAAAGGGATGAAGAGTTGTGATCGCCTCGTGGGTGTGTGGTCGATCGGTAAGTGTTGTGACTTTTCCGATTGACAACTCACTAAGGCACAAGTATGGTCTACCATATGGATTCATTTTTGTGGCCAAGAGAATGTTTACAACAGACGGACAGACGGACATGCTTAAATCGATTCAAAATTTGCTGCTACTCGAGAATATATATGACATGAATATAAATATCCAAATTATGGTATTAAAAAACTGTACCGTTTGATAAGCTAGAAAAACGTAAAATTCTTACGACGGGAATTTCAAAGCGAAGATATATCTCTAAAGAATAATCCTTATCCCGCAATAAGAATTCGCATTAGTATAAGAAGTACGGATATCGGAAATCAACTAATAACGAGTTAACGCAATATTCTTTTGTTGAACATACTATGGAATCATATAATAGCTTCGTGTTTGGATTAAATATTTTTGTGGACAATACATTAGATGAAGTGTTTTCTTCTGCGAGTTAGTGCAAATTTTATGAATATTCATCCAATTCATCCAATTCGGTCCAGCTGTTACGTTCTTTCACATCTGCCGTCGAGGTCTCACGGTTGTTACTTTTCGGTCCAATCAAGCTTTTTGTGGTTCTTTGCAAGTTGCGCTTCAATTTCAAATTTGCAGAAAAGTATTTTAGTTGTTCATGTTTTTTAATAAAGCAAAGTAACTGTACGAAGAGTTAACAATCTACAAAAAAAAAAAAATTTAAATATATTATTTTTATACTATGTTGTTTTGTTGTCGTTTTGTCGTAAATACCGAAGTGAAAGCGGCCAGATTAAAGCTGTAGGTGGGAATGATCGATCTAAAGCGGATGGGTACATCGAACCGGTCCATCATCAGTAAAGTTAGTTTACGATTCATTTGGCTCCAGGAGAACCATTCCGCGCTATATAGAGAACGAGAAATAGTTTGACTTCGATCGGTTACCTCGTTAGGGAAATAGCATAAAATATAGATTTGCGAGAGCATACAAAGTTGATAGATCAGCATTTTGAAGAAATATGCATAATCACCGGGTTCGGCCAACTGCGAAAGAGTAAGTCATCCTTCATCAAGTATCAGAAATTCTATTTAATACTTACAAAAGCCATTCCGAAAAAATTGGCCACCATTACTAAGACCGAACAAATAATTTGTATAGAAATCGGTAAACTTATTAAATCCTCAATGAGATGCGCGACTTTTAAAATTTCTTCATAATATTTAATGCAATTTTTTAATTCTTCGGTGATTTTATGATCATTATTGCATTCCGAATATTTACCGAAATTCTTCAACCGATCACACAAAATGTCCATCTGTCCTTTAAGATGAATAAGAAACGAAGCCGATAACGAGTCGAAAGCGATATTCAAATAGCAACATATTGAAGCCGCTATATATTGATAACCGTATGTCGATAGGTAGCCCCACTTCCTATTCATATCAAAGGGGCTATAAACTGATAGAGGCAATCCACGATCATCCACTATAAATATTAACATATTGAGAGCTATGAGCGAAAGAACGCAGTAAGCGTTACGTATTAAACGTGCTAATCTCTCGGACTGTTGAAACAATTGAATTTCGCGCTCATTATTAGGACGGAACGTTGAACTTTCAACTATCTCGCACCATTGACGGTATAAATGATTCTTCATTTTAATGCTAAGAAATTTAGCCAGAACTGCGAGAGCTGTAGCGAATATACTAAATACTTCAATCACTTCATTTAAATCTCCCGCCTTGATAACCAATTGCATTATGCAGCTGGCATCTAAAGATAGAACCCAAATCGTTAGAATATAATTGAAATAGAGAGCGTGTAAAAGTTGATGAGATCGTGTCATGTCGGCAGATAATTTCCAGAGACCGAATAAACGAAACACCCAGCATTGGTGTTTATAAAACGTTTTCAAATATCTGCAATGTTCGCGACCGTCCATCAGTGCTTATCCTACTAATCAGCAAATCAGTGTCTGGCGCTATTCGATGTCCAAAATTACCTTTTCAATCTACGCAATTAACCCCGTGACATTTGCTGCACGAATTATGTTAATACACATCAATTATTATCATTATTATCATTTACATAATTAATTAAAATGTTTCAATGAAGCAAAATTGTTCGAAAAAGAATTAACAATTTGTAAATATTTCGAATAACACATCAACGATACATCTGTTGTCTCGGAGTCCGCAAGCAACTTACGCATGGAAAGGTCGTCAAATTGAAAGAATTACATATGTATGCGCATAATCAAATGCGACTGGGCCATCATATTTTTGAATTAATGCATTCGCGCTTTTACACGATTACGGAAAATCTTTGCCTTGGCAATATGACCCCATTGCCATATATATGGCGGCATATATTGCGTAAAGTGTAACACAAAGTTTTATAGTCTAAGTAATTTGCCCAACACTTGCTGTATGAAGGGTTGCGCGGTGCCTTACAGGTTGAAAAGGGTCCTTTGAGGAGAGATAGATAGAAAGCTCTCATGAAGATGATGGCTTAGAAATTCGAATAGATTTTTATATTTTCCGATGTTGCCTGCTATGACAAGCTTGGGAAAGAAAACCATCAAACATTAGTTTAGTTTTGCAACAAGCAAGAACATTATAGTGGGACGACACCTACACCAATTCGCTTAGTACGGTTATGCGCTCGTAATACAATTTTCATGAAAGTAGATTTTCTCTCCATACAAGAGTTTGTGTTTCGTGATGGCAGCTACACAAATGGGGCTCTACAAAAAAATAGACCTATACGATCCAAGTTCCCTGCAGTTAATTTTTTTTTTGCTGAAGCGCTCCCACGAACAATTAAGATATCATGAGATATCTTATATCTAGTGGGCGAAGAAATACATCCATGTGAATCAAATTAGGTCCACCTAATTTTTTTATTTAATTACTATCATGAGCAAATTCTCATCCCAAAAATATTTACAATTAGTTTTCTGCGATATATAAGCGTTTACGTTTCATGAGAATTCTTATATGCAGTTGTGTCCAAAACATAGATCTACGTGGTCCAAGTTCGGTAAGATAGATTTCTTTGCCAATTTCCTCTTATGAATCAATTTTCAACATGGATTATTGGAAATTCGACCTTGTTACCATATAAAGCTGCAGTTTAAGCAGGAATATGAGGGGTGGTTCAACATTTTCGGCAACTGGTCGAAAACTTTCACACCAATTTGGAATGCCGAAATACTACTGCTTAATCACTTTTGACGAGAAATTTTGAAAATTGCAATTTTTTTCCATGCAACGACTTTTCAGAATGGGGCGTCACGTGAGCAATTGTCAAAAAAGTGAACCGATCCGAACCATTTTCAAAAGCGGTCGTCTTTCGGCTAAAATATGTCAGTGCACCACCAATTTCATCAAAATATCTCAAAAACGGCGACCTGTAGCTTGACCACAAAATTATTTGGACAGACATCAAACGGACAGACAGGCTTAGATCGATCCATGTTATGATTCTGAATCGATCGGTATAAATATGAAAGGTGGGTCTACCTTAAGCTCTTCGGCCGCACTAACCTAATGTACTTTGTATATACCCTACCTGAAGTGGTGTAGGGTATAAAAAGAACACCTTTAATCTTGAATGGATAATTTTGTATCGCCTTCACCTTCACTAATGAACTTTTCTTTCCAGAAATACGCATTAAAGACTTTTAACTTGGTCGGCCTAACATTCCAAGACGATTTATTCGCGCCCATCTGTCTCTTGATTCGTTCGCCTGTCAATTATTCTTGCTTGCAACGCGCCTGAACAAAATTAAAGTGTAGCCAAACAAATATCCGAAATACGCAACGGTGTGAACAACGTTCAAGCGGGACATCCGACTGAAATAAAACTTTATTTCAGACGAATCTCTCGAATGCCTTTTGAGTCGCTTCTAATTACTATAGGAATGAAAAAAAGAAAAATTCTTCACATAAACTAATGTCATTTCGATATAGAGCGGCATTCACCTATAGAATGATTATAGGGTGCACATATGATTATAATTAGCTCTCATTACTGTTAGTTTATATGCTTTTAAAAAATTCATAACAACGGCAATATTATGAAATTGTTAAACACATTCATAAGTAAACACAAGCAAGGAGTATTGATTATTAAGTAAAAGCATTTCATTTTGTTTTTTTTTTGTTCGTAAGTTGGAATACAATCACATACTTCTTTGCTTGCTACTTTGTGAAGTGAATAAGCTCTTATCTGCATAACACTTCATTCAGGGTTCCGTTTAACTTCGTCACCTTGAATGAATTTCTCATGACGTCTGGCGTCCCTCAAGACAACCACTTAACACGCCTTCTTGTTTAATTTATGCATTAATGATCTCCCCTCGATGATCTTAATGTACGTCGACAATGTTCAACTGTTTTTTTTGGCCTCCTTTGAATCGTAATTCTATGCACTTCAAAATGCAGGAAGCTTTCTTTCTCAAGGAGGCGCATTTCATTGATTCGCACAAGTTGGAAATCGTAGATTTATTCATCGATTCAGGAGTTGTGTTCGACGGAAGATTGCGTTTTAATTTGCACATTGAGCTATCTTTAAGTAAAGCTCCAAAGGGCTTAAGGATCCTTACATTACAGGGCCTTAAAGGGCTACACATGTGCTTAGTTAGGCTAATACTTGAGTATGACTCTGTTGTGTGGTCTGCTTCATACAGCTGTTATCTAGATTCATTTTTGTCCGTTCATAAGCAATTTTTGGCTGTTTGCCCTTAGGAATTTGCGTTAAGACCCCCTTGTCTCACTGCCTCCTTATGAAAATAGGTGACTTCCGTTGTCCTTACGGCCACTTGAGACATGTAGATTTATTCTTGGTGTTTCCTTCTTAATTTAGTTAATGGTACTATCGACTCGTCCGCATTACTCGGTAAGATAAGCTCTAATGTCCCTAACCGCTTCTCTAGGCACTTTATTCTCGTTAAGCTTGGTCAATGCAAGCGCAATAATGAGCTGTTTAATCCGTTCAGAGTTGTTTGCACAAACCTAAATGATGTCTATCACTTAATCTCAATTTCGGCCCCTTTAAAGTCTATCAAAACGACTATGCTGAATTCGCGCGATATGTCCATTTCGTATTTAAACTAACATGCAATCTTAACACTTCGCTATGATTCGATAATTAACTGACGTTGTTTACTATTATCGGTTGCCAAGCTTTTGCATGTTTGCAATGGGTTAGGTCTTCACTTGCAACTCTCTGTGCTAGCTTTTTTTCCTCAGAAAAGCAGAATCAATTAAAGAGGACTGACGACAAACTCCTTCCCGACCTAGAACTCTTTTCCTCTCTATTATGCTACGCGTGATAAATGACAGCAGTTGCAAATCCGCATTAACTTGTTTTCCTTCTGCCTTTCTAATCCGCTTAAACATCACGATAATCAAATCGCGAATACGGGAAATGAATGAAACGTTAGCGAAACTGGTATAAAGTAGAGCAGGGCAGAGCAGTAACCCCTTTTGGCCGCGGGTTATAATCAACCTAAATGTGAGTATTGAAGAGACTTTTGAGTCAGAGATATTTTCGTATTAAAACAGACTTTTAATAAATAATGAAATATATTTTATTAAGAAAACAATTACAAACACAGTCGAATGAACCTTATTTATAAACGTTCTGTTTATGTTTTATTTTCGGAACTAAAGTGAATCACTTGAAATGATCAAATGGATCAGTCGATGACCAACAGGTCATAAATTGCCGACCTCTGGTATACACGAATGCAAAGTTCAACTTTCCCAATATTAGGTCCGGTCCAATTATGAGGAAAGTGCTTGTGCAAAGACAATTTTTTTTGCTCCATTTTTATACCATATAGCCTTTGCGGTACAGGGGGATATTAAGTTTGTGTGAATGTATACAATAGACTGAAGGACTTGAGATAGATCCACCTTTTATTATACCGGTCGATTCAAAACCGTTTGCGTAATTTTGTAAATATTTTAATGAAATTTGTTAAATCCAATAATGAATCTTAGTAAAAATGGATTAGATCACACCACTTGTTCGATCACTCGCCATATAATGCTTAAGCATCATATAATGATTATGCAAGGCATCATCATTTATCATGAGAAAAAAATTTCAAAAGTTTTCGACAAAATTAGTTTGGGTATTCCAGTTTTAGCTTTTCCTCAAGTTCTAAAGATATAAACCCTGAATCACAGACGGCAGGATGGGACGATTTTCATAAATGATTCGAATCTAATCACTTTGTCGATCACTTTCCATATAATGACTTTTTAAGACAAGTAACAACATTATAGCCGGGCAAGGCCGAACATTGCATACTCTACACCACATTGTCTAATACAATTCTTATGTTTATTATGAAACAGAAAAATTATATCTTGTTTTTTTATGAAGGCATATTTTTCATGCGCGAATTTCTGGGGAAGCGGGCCCAAAACACAATCTAATGTAGTACAGGTTTAATATAGGGCAGAATCTAAAGATAGGCGTAGATGGTCCAAATTTTGTAAAGTTCATTTTTGTACGAAATTACTATAATATTATGGTTCAAGTTCGATCACCACTTGTTAAAACTTAGAATTTTCTGAAAAATCCTCATTAGGTTGGATTCCCAAAAAATAGGTCGAGATGGTTCAAATTTGATGCGGTTAACTTTTTTATGTTAAGTTACTGTTATGATATATAGTTTTCACTACGAAACATTGAAAATTAAAGCTTTTTGCCGTGTGAACTTCTGTTTTAATTATATGAGGGGGTTCAAAAACTGACCCAGCCGGTCCAAGGTTTCAACACCAATTTAGAATCCCAAAATACTACTAATGACTGATGACTTTTTAGAATAGGGCAAAATACATCATTGCAAGTTAATATACCCGGCAGGGTATAAATAGAGGAGATATCGTGCCATATTTCTTCAAGCATTTTGATAAATAATTCTTTTCGAATTTATGTATGGATCTTGTAGCCATTTAAAGAAAGGCCAGTTTCTTACTACTAATTACATAAGGAATGAAACAAATAAAAGGCAAATTTTATATTCAAACTGCGCAAATTTCTGCCTCTCAATTTCTTCAATCCAACTGCACGCTTGCTCTGGTCGTAGTAAAATCTTCATTTAAAATTCGAAAAACAACTTCAATTTCGACAAACCGTATGCGAAGAAACATGATGAGCGCATACGTATAAGAAACTTAACTTTCGCCTCCCTTCTTAGATGCGTGAAAACGAAAGTTACATTTTTCATATATAATCGTTAGAATGATTTCTAGTGTCTATAATTGCTAATGATTGATGTGCAATCAAATTATATAAACAAGTATGATTTAAAATGTCTATGATGAAATCAAATGTAATATATATCGAGCGAATCTTCCCTCTACGCTAAAATACAAGGATAAAGGTAGAATTATGTGAAAATGATTTTCTTTTCTTTTTTTATTAAACATATGCTTCATAATATTTACTTCGAAAGGCTTGACTGATTGCATGGAATCAGAAATTGACAGAGATTTTCTTTAATGACAAATATAAGCATTCATTTAAATGACGTATGGAAAATTCCCAAAAGTCGATATTTACATTATTCGAGATCTATTGATAATTATACATGTCACTCACGAGCAAACATTAACAAATTTATTTTAATAATTCGCACATGTATTCATTATACAAAGGGGAAAATGTTTAATATGAATTTTTCACTGTTTAAATTTTTAAGAATTCCGTGAAAAGCGTTGTTCATTTGTAGGATATTTATTAAAGTTATTCCAAATCGTCAATGATTACTGCATCTGAAGAACTCTCCAATCCAACCGATGACATGTCTGGTGCAATTTTGTCGGATGTAGCAATTTTTGGAGTCTCATTGTTTTCATTATTGGCTTTATTCCCAAACTCTTGCATTTTCATTATAAGCATACCAAATACTTGGGCCGGAAGTGTGGTTTGCAACACTTGCAGCAATCGTGCCGGTTGCCCACATACAACCAATGCGTTCGCTAAGTGTTCGACGCCGCTTTCGAAGTCCCCGCGGGCGATTAGTGTTTCACCCAACTGGATTTCCTGTAAGAAATATCTGAAATAACAAAAATTGAATGAAAATTTTCAGCTGCGAAAAATTCTACTCTTCGTTTTTCTGCACAGCGTGGTTAAGTAAGCGAAAATCTATATAAAATTAGCATTTTCCCCAAGTCTGCCTTTAACATAACATGCAAACAAAGGCTAAATTGAATGCTTTTTCATAAGTTTCAAAATCTCAATATTTTTCCGCATAGCAAATAACTGCCTTCAAGTTTTTTTTTTGTTCACCATAGGCTCATTTATCCATTTTATAACGCCTAAGAACCTAGTTAACCAAATTTCGTCTTTATTTAGCTTACACAATAAACTGATCAGACAAAGTATACTCATTCCGCACAGACAAATGGAAATGCGCGGGTGGAAGATTCACGCAAATCCCTCAATAAACTCATAATAAGCACGTTTTCCGCAACACAACTTAAAAAAGGAAAAAGATACTTTCAAAACAAACGAAAAAAAACCAGGAGGATTGTGTAAATGTCATGAATTTGTAACATTTAACGTCTATCTACTGTAGCATTTTCCATTCATATCCAAATGTCTTCATGCGTTACATTCAATTTTCGACAGAAAAGTGGCAAAAAAAAATTGTTAAATGTGTCTTGCTTTAATGCTTCTTAGAGCTAAGTAGAAAGAGAAGAAAACACTTTGTGAAAGCGGGACAAAATGATGTGAAATGGTCAGTAGTAATTGCCGGCAAATATAATTAAATTCAATTAATTTGTGAGGTTGGCTGAATTGAAGTCATATCAATAGCTATTAACAAAAGCTTTGAAATGATTGTAATTTACTTCTCGACAAATCACACACCCACCTTTTTATCGAAGCAAGAGAACAAGAAAAGTTAAGTGGATATCTCAAGATTATTTAAGACACAAAAATACAGCTAAGCAAGGACTTTATGCTGAATGAAGTATATTGCTTCTTTGGACATGTTTTCCTTTGAATAAAAAACACGCTTTAGTAATTGCTAATTTCCTATACAGCGGACGGTATTATTACTTTGAATGTTCATAAATCTTCTTGCGTAGAAAAAGACAATTATACTTTGAAAAAATCCCTGCCGAATATGTGTAAAAATTTCAGTTTTTCTGGGAATTTTTTAAAAATAGAAATGCTGCAGAAAAACTTAAGAATAGAGGGAGTCCATTCTAAAAATTATCCATTGAAAATTTCGACAAGAGTTGACCCTTTTGCGTACTCACCTTTCAATTGCTTCATGATCATTAAGACTTGGGAGTCCACTTCTCGCGGTACCAGTTTTGCGATTTTTTCTTCTTCCTGCTTGTGGAAAAATGTTTATAAGAATTTTATGTAACAATAATCAGAAAAGTTTCTGCACATACGTTCTCGAACTTTTCTTTTGTAATCAGGATCACTTCTGCGTTTATTATCGAAATAAATGCAATATCCAATAAACAAAGTGCCTGCCACTCCAGCAGCGATACTCAGTGCCGTTTTATTAATCTCTAACATTTTCCGCCAACGAAAGTATTTTTTCCAAATAAATATATTTCTCACGTGTGACGAATTTACTCTAATTTCCAGACATAGTTGTAAAAACAAGCAACCAAATGACAATACATTGCTCACCCAGTACTGCCAACATTTACCGAAGTTACATTAAACAATTTATATTTCAAAACTACAACTTGTTTTCAAGATGGCGACCTCAATAAGATGGGCCGTCGTTTCATTTCCAGTGTTCCAAATGCAAATACGTTAATTAATGTAAAATGTATTTACATAGTTAATTAATTTTTCAATATAGTTAGTGCTTCTTGTGATTGCATTACCGAGATTCCACACAACTTTAACGTCATGGATATCATAACAATTTTTTTAAAATACCCCATAATTTTTGTATTGTATGTTAGTATTAAAAAAACAAATAAAAAGTATGTTGCGATCGCATATGTATTTTCTTGTTTTTCTCTTATCGGGAATATGGGGGATAATCACGTATGATAAATTAAGCTTTCGTCCTTGTATTTGTGAATTCGAATACTCTTCAAATCATCGATTCTTGTACAAAATGTATATTTAAATAATTTTAGTCCGGTTTCACTCTTCCTTCACGAGAAGTTAATAGCTGAAGTTCGTTGTTATCTTATCAGATGTGCGTAATTTGCGGCCATCATAATATTTTACAGTTTTCTACCCTAAACTCAGCTGACATGTCTACTTCGTATTCATTCATGAATTTCATTGCTAACTAAGATTTACAAAAAACTCAAAATATTGTCAATAGTCGGTGCAAAAAATAGCAATTAAAAGAAGGATATGGCAAGCAAAGAGAGAATACGTGTGGGCTCAAGGAAAAGTGAGGTGAGATATTGGAGTTAAAATTGCATATTCGAGTATGAGTTAAAATTGCCCCGAGTTCTCCTTGACGGCCACGTTTAGAAATTGTGAAAATTCGTTTTCTCATTTATGAAATTTTAAAATAAATTTGGACAAAATTCTTTTCCGTGAAATCATCATTTATTACATCATTTGCACGTTTATTAATGAAGGTTATGCTCATATACTTTCTGTGCTAGGGACCGAACTAGAGTACATACAGGGTATAAAATATATATATATATTTTTTTAATTTTAGCAGAGGCCGGATGGCAACTGGAAATTGTTCAATCGTTTTAATGTAGACTGCTTACCGCAATTACAAACGCTTTCGCATGATTCTTGAGTCGTTCTGAAGTCCTTCGGAATTTGTTCTAACGAATTTTATGGTTGGTCCAATGGAAGAGTTGTAGTTATAAAATATATAATATTGCAGTAGAAACTTAGTGTTTTTAAAAAGTCTGAATCTTTTTTTAAAAAATATAAAATTAATTATATGTTACGTAACTGTTCTGGTTTCACTCGTGCACATGAGATATGAAGTCTTTTTTCACATTTCAACTTTTAAGAACAAGTCTCCAATCTTGTTAAAAGATCAAGGTTCTTGTATCACATACTCAGGAAGATTATCAATCTTATTCAACGAAACGTGGCAGATAGAAATAAACGATATACATTTTTGCTAAGGCACATTTTATTACCACCCAGTCTGAAGTCAACGAGTGAGAGTGTTACTTACTTTCGGCATATGATATTTCTCCTTTTGCTTTTTTCTTACTGCAGTTGGCTGTCAAACAAACTCAATACGTTATTGATCGTCTGCAAAAATCGCACCCAAAGAAAAAGTTTGAAATTCGTAAGTACTAGAACGTTAGAGACGAAGATATGTCTACAAATAGGTATGCATAGATGGAAGATCTATGTCTGCCCTGCGTCAGACGTTTTCATCCACTATCTACATCGTTAAGAACATTTGCAGGTACTATGACAACCATTGGCGATCGCATTTTAAACAAATCCCTGCCAAAGATTGGAGAGAAAAGCCTATTTACCAGAGATCTCGAAGATGCTCTAGAAAATGGAGAAATTGACTTAATAGTTCATTCTTTGAAAGATTTGCCCACAACGTTACCTAATGGTATGATCATTGGGGCTGTCTTGACGAGAGAAGATCCTCGGGATGCCCTAGTTCTCAAGCAGAAATTCGATAAAAATACTACTCTAGGTGATTTACCGAAAGGAAGTGTAATCGGTGAGACTTTATATGGAATGTACGGGTGATCTCGCAAACAAATGTAAATGCTTATTAATTTTTGCAGGTACCTCTTCACTTAGACGCACCGCCCAATTGAGAAGGCGGTTTCCCGATTTGACAGTATGCGATATACGCGGTAATTTAAATACTAGGCTTGGGAAGTTAGATGCCGACGACTCGAAGTTTTCGGGCATTATATTAGCTTACGCTGGACTGGCTCGCATGGGCTGGAAATCTCGTATTAACCAGAAATTGGAACCCTCTGAACTGCTGTATGCGGTTGGTCAAGGTGCTTTGGCAGTTGAGTGCAGAGCAAAAGATACTGAAATTTTGGAAATGCTAGGCAGCGTTATGTGCGATGTTAAAACTGCTTGTTGTGTTTTAGCCGAACGTAGTTTTTTGAAAACCCTTGGCGGCGGTTGCAGCGCCCCTGTGGCAGTAGTTA
Organism: Glossina morsitans morsitans; assembly: GCA_001077435.1. Lineage (NCBI taxonomy): Eukaryota > Metazoa > Arthropoda > Insecta > Diptera > Glossinidae > Glossina > Glossina morsitans. Next base: position 45,729 of record CCAG010003862.1, on the reverse strand, counting down.
GTGAATTCAATGGTAAACTTCGTTTGGACGGAGCGGTATGGAGCTTAGATGGCACGACAGAAATTCGTGACAAAATATCACATCCAATGGATGTTGAAAAGGGCAAGACAATAGATATTATAATTAGTACTGGTATAGAAGACGAGCCACCAAGAAAGAAGACGCGGTTAAATGACACCACTACTAAAGCCCTAGGAATCGTTAATACCATCCCCGCTCCAGTTATTGACAATACAAATTTTAAAAAGTTGTCAAAAGGTTTCGATATTAAAGACTTGGTTGAGAAACATGTTAGTTTGGTAAAAGATTGCCCGGTTAAAAGTTCCAAACTGCCTAAGCACGAAAATGCTGAGTTACGTGAAAAGAACAACGAAGAAATTGTTCATGCTAATCAACTGCCCACCGATATCGGTCTAGATTTTATGGGTCAGTGTCCCTTTGTAAATGATGATATGAAAATCGCGCATGCTATTTCTGACAAATGTCCAATAAAATCAAAATTTGATCAAAAAGATTGGACTAATATTCCAACTTCTTCAAAATGCCCTTTTACGTCCCTTTTAAACGCGAGTACCGAAAGTATATCTCATATAATTTCGGACTCCGCCCACAAGGCGAATCTCTCTTCGCAAAAGATAACAATGAACGATGTCACGGAGAAGTGCAAACAAAAAACTGATCAAGTAAATAATAATGTAAATGAAAATGTGTTTTGCGGCATATACCAACACAGTCTCCCTCCTCATAATCGTGAGCTTTATGAAAAAAGCAGAAAATTGGGTCAAATGTTGGCGGAGCAGTTAATCGAGAAAGGCGCTTGGGATGTAATGAAATCCGCTCAAAGTGAAATTCATGCGAAACCGTCATAAGTAACGGTCTGTGTGTAACGATATACGATCAATTTACCTTGAATAATTTGTATTGCAAATAATACAAAGAGAGATAAATTCCATTTCAGTTTACAATGTGCTCAAAGGATTTATTAAAATGTATTTGATTACGTCATAAATTCTTTCGTGCTAGCGTCTTTTAAAGTAATCGACATTTTTTGAAATGTTTTAGTGAAAAAAAGTTTTGTTATTAGTTTTAATGTTGGTATTGGTGTTTTTACACGTATTGTTCAATATAAAATTTTTGTATGTGGTAAAAAATGAGCTCAATTATTTTTTTTTCATTTTTTATTCAGCGCGTCAAGTCGTAAAGGCTTTGAAGGAGCTACAAATCCTTTTTTTTTCTAATAATAATATTTACTTAAGAATGACCACTCAAAACAGCAGGATCACAGTAAGTTTAAAATGAGAACAGAAAAAAGTTTAAAATATATTTTTGGATATCCTTCAAGTATCACAAAATATTTCCATAAAATCGTTCCATAAATTCTGTAAGGAAATCTAACCCATTTTTTTCAGCCAAGAAGCTTCAGATCCATTTGCAACTAGTTAGTGACCATTGCAAGGTCGCAAGGACTTGTCCTCAGCAGTTTGTTTATTTAGTACAGAGGAAAACCACGAAGTAAGAATGCTATAGTCGGACAAAGTCGACTATTAGGTACGCTACGTCACTTCGCTTTATTATACATTAGTTTCATGTAAATGCATAAATTTCGTGAAAGCCCTCACATTAGAGGATATGCTAGAGGATAGTCAACGCGAGATAAATTTTACAAACGTAATCTACTTTTATTATACGGCGGTTGCTTCCGTCATTAGGCGATCTAAAAAATCGATCTATACGATCCAAATTCCCTATGGTCGGTTTATTAAGGATAAACTTCCCTCACAAAATATTAAAAATATGACGTCATACCAGAAAAACTTATTTTTCATTATTTTTGCTTGCGACCTGTAGGTTGGACAAAAAAATACAAGGTTACCTGGATCAGAAATTTACTCAAAATCGATCGGTGTAATGAAGGTGGGTCTGTTCCTTAGTCTATGTGGGTGTTACGTACGTCCGCACTACAAGTGATGAGAAGTATAATGCAAGTCGAGGACACTGATCAGCGAGCGGTGTATTCCTCTCTTAAAAAGAATGGGGTAATCCACAAAAGCAGATTGAATGTAATGAAAATAGACACCCGTTACTCTTATTTCACCAAATATCACTTCATGGGAGCGGAATAACATAAGGACTGCGCCTCGTGCATTACCATGTCTATCATAATTCCGTTATAAATGACAGCTAGTGCAGTGATTATGTGTGGTGTTAGGTAGATTCCATTTTAGATTTTTTTTCTATATGTATGCACGGTGGATTCGATAATCGCTTTCCTATAGCTGTCAAATCAGGCATAAACTAAATAGCTCATGTTTTGCCTTAGTTTGCTTTTCCAGAGTTGCTATTGGTTGTTTAGAGGTGCATTTGTAAGAGAAAGCGGCTGTAAATTCCAAAATAAATTCCAAACAAAATTATTCACATAAGTAAACGGCTGAACCAAAACAGAAAACCTTAAATGTGTGAAAGGTAAGTAAATCAATTCTTTCTTTTTTTTTCGATTTTTATAACAAAGTTCGATTGACGAAAGCTACACATAATACACAACCAAATTGCTTTCAAGATACGCCATTCAAAAGACAGTGAACGAGTTCGCCAACAGATATAAATCATAGGGATAACTCAATACACTTGTGCAAATACATATTTTAAGGGCAGCTCGCTGACACGCGAGTTATGTTACTTCGTAATTTGTCTTTGAAAAAAAATGGAAAACAAAGTTTTTCTATTGCAATCACTTTATTAACTGCTTCATTTTTCTTTTACAATCATATCAATATTTATAACCTCTAAATATTTTGCAAATTTTAAAATGCGCTTACTAGGCTAAGTTGATGAGAAGAATAATGTGATATAGGCTTGATTGGAAATGACCATTTAATGTCTACTTATAAAGTCTACTGACTTTAGATTATTGGCAAATTTGGATTTGATTGTGTTTGGGCTGATTGTTGGGGCCGTAACTCGCACACAAAATAAGTAACACAGAGTGTGTTTGATCAAATCTTAATAGTGAACTGAAGAGTAACTACAACAAGTACAGTGATGCATAAGAGAGAAATTGGAAGTAACAGAGGTAAAGACATTTTCTCTTAATTGGATGTCGAATGCATAGTGAAAGATGCGAGAGATTATCACCACCGTTACCTATCACAAACCGACCGTACCGAACCCCATCGTTATCTATCAGCATAGACGATCCGAGATTTTAGGATCCACCATTACTTGCTCGAATTCACGGTCACCTTACGTATTATAAATAACAAATAATTATAAACACGCTTTTATTTAAGTGAACTACAAGTTGGAAGATAGATTTTATCTCAGCCACTTTTATGTAAGGTGTTTGAGATTTTAGTGCGTACGCAATGGGTTGTGTCTAATCGCGCTGAATAATTCTTGTAAGGGTTTTTGTCAGATAATGTCACAAATAAGGAAATCGATGTAAAGCTGACAATCCAACGCAATCACATATCGTTATGGTAATTTATAGCTCACAATATCACCATGTAGCATAGAGGCGGCCATACAATCAACCGTTACCTAACTAGCCAAGCGGAATAAACGCGATCAATAGCGAAAAGCACGAACGGATGGTAGTGATAGTCCGGCACAAATGTAAACATTTTTGCATTCTTCCGTCTATTTATGTCTTTGATAAAACTCACCAAGTGAAATTTATTGGACCAAGTATTAGGATAAAAACAAATAGAACAAGTGGCACGCTGCATTTATCATTGGACTGTTAAGCAATTAAAAAAGTAATTACATGGCACAATAATTCGGTTTTTGGTCTTTTTGTTTTTTAGAAAAATAAGTAAGAACTTTATAGTCAACCAAGGCCGATCATTAAATATCCTTATCCATCCTTATCTGTCATTATTCTTATTTTTGCATGAAATTACTATTATGGATCAATTTTCATCACCACTTATTAAAACTTCGAATTTTCTGCTCTTTTCCGTGAAAATGCTTATTAATATAGGGTCGAAAAAATAATAAATTATTATTATAATATAATTTTCATCATAAACCATTGAATATACCTTTCTGTTGTATGAACTTTAGTTTTCGTTATAGGAGAGAGGGTTGAAAAATTTCCCCAGCTGATCCAAAGTTTTTGTACCAATTTAGAATACCAAAATTGCCGTATTACTTAGCCACTTTTGTCGAGAAATTTTCAAAATTACAATTTTTATCATATACCTTTCCATTTACCTTTCAGAATAGGGCGTTATATGGGGAGTGGTCGAAAAAGTGGACCGATGCAAACCATTTTCAATAGTGTTCGTCCTTAGGAATTGCGACCTGTAGCTTGACGGGACAGGCTTAAGTCAATTCAGATTACGATTCTGAATCGAAAGGTATAGTAAAAGGTATGTCTATCTTAAGCCCTTTTGCTTGTTACATATGTCCGCGCTAACTTAGTATAGCCTACACGACAAGTAGTGTATGCAAAGGAAAAGATAGACTTTATCAATGTGATAATATCCATGAGGCATTATGCGTTGACCCTTTCAAGTCTTTTAATGTGTGTGTGGAAAATAATTAGAGTCCCTTTCTTTTATTAATTATTCATCTTTAATGAAATAAAAATTCTTTATTTATGCAATATTGTTTTCATCTATCATCATATTTGGAAAAATTTTCATTTAAATACAATACAAACAAAAAATGTTAGTGATTAGAACACGTTTTCCATTTTCCCGTGTGATGCAAATGGGTTAAAGCATAAATTTCAAGCAAAACAAAATCGGTCAACATGGTCCGATAACGCATCTATTCGCTGTGACAGACGTACTAGCAACATTTATGAAAAATTGTACTAAACTATTGGTTGTCGCGATTAAAGAGGTCGTCCGACTATTTCTCTTAAATTTTTGGACAATGTAAACCAGATTCATCAAGCAGAATAATGTATACGTGTACGTATCGATTCCTATTTGCAAACCTGATAGTTTTTATTTTTCATCTCATAGAAAAACTTGTTAGGCTATCTATGTAAAAAATGAAAATAACTGATTGATTGTTTGTTAACTTTCAAGCAAAGGTATTTCGTAAGCCATAACAAAAATTCCACACAACATTATTGTTTTCTAAATCAAATATATACGCGTCCACTGCACGTCCAAATGCATGAAACACATCGTGAGATGTAACATGAACAAAAAAAATATGTATATATCACGTCAATATTTTCTTATACAAATCCAATACTTCAATTAAATTTTTCATACAATAGAGTCTAAAACCTACTTCTAAACTTGAGCTGGCGCCAACTCTGTGCAGTAGTGGCGTCAACACGAATGTCCGCTAAATGAACACGAATGATCACTAAGAAGTCTATTTAAGACTGATCTTAATCTCATGCGAACACCATGAAATAAAGCCGCATCGAATATATATTATATTGAAATTGCGACAATACCGAAAGCCTGTGGTAGCCACATAAACTCGATCGTAACTTGAATATGTTATAGTAAGAAGAAAAATGTATACTTTATTGGTAACTATTCGTTACGAGCGAGTCAATCGGTAATCGAAAGCTATCGAGTTTACTCGGTATAGAGTGCTATAAGCCGGCCCCTGATAATCCAACACACTCGACACACATTTTATACACATTTTCACTTCGAACACTTCGAAATATTTATTAAATTAAATTTAGTTTGCAAACATAAAATAAACTGAAGTGCACCCTGTTAGCTTTTGAGAAAGGTATAGTGTTTACCCTTGACCTTCAAAATCATTACGGGAGCAATAGCACAATAGATTTACCTCCAATCGCTCGTTTCAGATAGCGCTGTTCGCGCGATTTTCACCAGGTATAAAAGTAAAACTTAATTTAAGAAGTATTGAAGTTCGAAGTGATAATGTAGGAGCAGCGATACTATAACACTAGGGCATGACATACGGTAGGCGGCACATGCTTAACAATAGAACTACCGAGTACGTCATTTTGATCTTTCCATTCTCGATTTTCAAAAAAAAAACAATTATAAAACATGTAATGTTCGAAATTTTCTTTGAGGACTTTTATTTATATGAAAAGGTCTTTAAATGTCTATAATCACTTTTTTCCTAGCTGGTCTAGTTTTCGAGATGCCGATGACATATGCCTATTTCCACCAAAAGGGATCATTTTAATGACCGATTCATTTGACCACTTGCCACAGTGTCGTAAAAATGCGGATAGGAATCTGAAATTTGGCATAATCAATTAAGAATCTGAGATTAAGAAGTGGGTGTGATCTTGTCTTGTGCTCATCCGCAATATGAAAAAAATTGCAAAAATCTCGGAGAAATGCTAACATCTTTTTCATATTCTTGTCTGCAAATGTCTTGCCTAAAGCCTATGTATGATGTAAATGACCATCAAAATCATCTTCACTTTTAGTCCAAAACGCGCCCAATTGGCGAGAAACTTTCAATTCCAATTTGTCTCCCATTTGGTATTCGACTTCAAATCCTGTCAGAAAATTGTATTATGTACGTACTAGCAAATCGCCCGGGATAATTTTCGAATCAAACACGCATATGAATTTGACGAACATTTAGTTGAATATCGAAAAGGGAGTGCGTGTAGGTAGATCACAATCATTTTTTCAAGCATTGGATTGGATTATTCGATCAAGGCATGTTTGTGGCAAATTTCAGTTTCCTAGTTTCATTTTTACGACTATGGCAATTCGAGAAAAATAGTGACTAAAAATGATCCCTTGGATGATAGAAATAGGTATAGGCAAAGCGTCAGTCGTTCTAGTCTTGAGCATGCAAAAAATATTAAGCTCCACTACAAAATGCACAGTACACCGCAACTTGCACAATTAACAGTAGCAACTGAACGTACATTAGAGGCTGGCATAATAACATAGAGTGGTTGCCTAAAAATAAATTTATATTTTTTAAATTTCGTAACTGTGGCCAGATCGCTTGACCAATATAGCTTACTTGTGTTAAGTTAATGTGTATATGAAAATTAACGTGTCTTGTGCTTAATTTTCTGTAAGAGAATTTTTAAACTTTTAAAAAATAATTTTGCAGAAGAAATCACACAGTTTCTCTTTAATAGATCTGTATCTTTCGAGGGAGAAGAAATGGGACAATGTTTAGCATTCCCCGCCTTTCATTTAATGTAAAAATTTCGTTGTTCAGATTGAATTACTTTCCCGTGATTTTTATGAAAAAAAAGAAATGAAAGTAACGCGAAGAGATTAACTTACACATAGCCATCTACTAATAGTTTTTTTGCTTTTTTATAGTTGTCTGTACAGCAGTGATTATATATTAAAAATATTTTACAATATTTTATTTCTTATCATATCGTTTAGTAATAATAAAAATGCATCTTTATTTACAATACCATTGCAAATGGCTTAAACTTATTTTATGATAACTGTACATTATGGCCATATCCACTTTTATCCTTATTTGCATGATTTCTTGCTTTGTAGACACTTTGTATATAACTAATACACTAAGTTGAATAGTGATGAAAAAAAGCAGGAGAGTGTATAAATTGTGGCTAATATACGCATATGGATCGATATAGATACAAACTTTTTAATGTATCACTCACTCACTACTTCTCCTAAATATGATTAACAACACTTTCTCGAAAATTTTTAATTTTTTGTACAAAGTAAGATTCCAAAGTTTCGGCGCACTTATAAAAGGATGAGTCCTTTGAATTGTAGTAGCGGCAGTTATCGAAAACTTTCGTCATATCACCAATGAATTCAGACAATTTCAAATAAATATTTTTGTTGACTTTTTCCTCTATTTGTTTTAAATCTGTAACGAATTATAATGATATACAGAATTTCATGTAAATATCAATTCGAAACCATTTCGCTTCGAAATTTTAATTCATTTTGAAAGCCGGTCTCAGAATAGGTTCAATTTTCAATCGAATATCTCTTAGAATTCGAATTCATAAATCTTTTCAAAAATTTTTACGGCCACGATTAGATGATGAGCACAGGTTTGAAATCTTTCGATGCTTAATTGACATATTGCGGTTTTTTATGCACGTACACGTCTTGATTATAAGATAGATAGATCTTTTTCACTTGAATTGGAATTGGAATTTGGAAATCTTATATATAAACAGGCCATAGGCAACAGCCGGCTAGTGGCGCGCATCCTGTCTGTGATTTGGTCGCGTTCGGTCCGCTTAAAATTTAAAGTAATTCAATTTGTTCTACCAGCTCAACTGTACGACTGTACCAAATATGAAACGCATTTAGAAATCTTTTTTCTTCTTTTGTTGTTTTTGTTCATTGAGCCATAAAATGAGCGATTTAGAAAGAAGAAGAATCTAGTTGGACCTTGCTCTGTTGATGCAAAAAGTTCACCCCCATGTTATAAATTATGGCTCAACTTATTTCATAAAAAAGGTTTCACGTATTTGGGGGCATAAAACAAACCTACACGGTAACACACGCGATGTAACAGTCTTGGATAGGGCTTATTCGTTTCAAACTGCTGTTTACCACGAATCGAAGTCACAGTCAATTCCCCGGACTTTTTTCGAAAACTTGTACCATTCGCGACAACACTACTTTCGTTAAGCGAAATGTATTTAAACAATTCGAATTTCGAGGTGAAATGTCTTTTATGGCGAAAATAGTCGCATAGTTTCAAAAGATTGATATATTACTCAACGTATTCACAACATTTTTCAAGCGTTTATATACTAACCCATTGGTTCTTTTATGACATTATAATAATCAGGTGCTTCCTTGGGATCAACAGGCTCCATGAAGGGCCAAGCGCTTTTGTGTGACTGTTAAATGAAAATAAAAATTTAGAAATTTATCATTCTTCGCAAAAGTGTCTATTATATAATGCTGATGAAAAAGCCTTTACCTGGATTTGTTTAATAAGCTTCCGTAATTCAATCATTTCTTTTTCAGTTAAATATTTCATGTTTGCCATATTCACAGAGTTATTTTTTTGACAAGCAGGACATACATACTCATCAATGAATTCCGCTTCGCTCTGTACAATACCCACGCATCTTCCATGAAACCAGTCTTGGCACTTATCACAACATATATAGAATTGAGACTCGTCGTATGGTTGTCGGCATAAGCAATACAACTCTTGTGTCTCTCTTGCTCGTTTACAATCATCACAGATAAATTCAGATAGTTTTTTCGATGTTTCCTCTGAAATATTTACACAATCGCCATGGAACCAGTTGCTGCATATATCGCAACCAACGTAAAATCTGAGATACGATTTAATCAATAAATAAAGGAATAATAATTTCATTCAATTATCAAAGAATTTTACTTTCTTTTCATTTACATAATTTCAGTTTTGTAATACGCTCTGCTCTCTACAATAAACCAATAAGCTATTCTTATCAGAAGTAAACCAGTGTAAGATATACCAATGCCTACGCCAAGGCACAGGAAACTATTGCCGTGCAAGAAACTTTAGAGGCAAAGCGAACTTTTTTCTTTGTCCAATAAACTAATTAAAGCTGGTATCGATTGCGTGAAATCAACTTAACGCGATCAAAAATAATGCAGACCCAATGTTCCTCTAATTACGAAAATAGTAACCTTTAGTTTAGGAAACGTTGTCTTATGCACGTGTTAAAACGTTCATTTTTTACCCGATGTATACGAACTGCACAAAAAAAACCAAAAATTTAATAACTAGTGTCCACTCTGCAAACGCTGAACGCTGCAAAGGCCTCTCTAAAGATGTTTTTTAAAAGCATTGGCTAAGAAATTACAATATTTTCATAAATAAATAAAGTTCACAAAAATTAAAAATTAAAAAAAAATAAACAAATAAAATGGTGCGTTAGATCGATTATTTTTCGCTCTATCTATTTTAGAATACATTCTCATTTTATGTCATACTGTGGACATGAGCTTTGACTGAGTTCGCAACTGTTCGATATCAATCCGGCTGCAATATATAATTTCATATTTTTGTTAAATTTGAAGTCGAGAACTTGACTTTTGCAATCAGGAGGATGTTTGTGGACGGAAGGACGGACATGCTTAAATAGACTCAGTGTCGGTGTCAAAAGAATTCAATTTTCATATTCGATCATATTTTCTGTAACTATTGTAAGATCACCCATAGAGTATATACGTGCAACTTTTTATCGTTTTATTTGCGTGCAAAAACTAACACATTTGAAGTGGATATCTACGGCCAGGGGAATGTTAACAATCCACTTCAAACAGATAAATAGACAGACGGATAGACACGGCGGCTTCGTCAATTCAGAATTTCGCGCTAATCAAGAACATGTATATATTTAGTGAGGTCTCTGTCTCTTAAGCTTCCTTGTTGGTGTTGCAAACATTTTAAAAAAATGAACACCCCACCTCCCTCCATCCTTCGGTGATGGGTGTAAAAACCACGTTATATAGACACATTTGCTCGCGGATATACATTTTTTAACAATAATAATAATAATAACAATGCACTCACTTAGTATCATCATATGGAGTACGGCATATACAATAAAGTTTTTCCTTCTTTTTGCCTAGTTTTCTGGGCTTTATTTGTTGATTTCTTAGGCAATAATCAGTTGTGTCACTCAAGTTGGATTTGTTATTCATCTGTTTATAATGTCTGCAAAGAAATAGTATACAAAATATATATGTACTCGTATTTGTTATATATACATGCATATAGAATACGATCTTTTAAGAACTAACTTTTTAGTATCTGAAGAAGCAGAAGACTGCCAATAATCACTATCATGTTTTCCTTTATTTGTGGAAGACTTCTTTACCATTTCGCCTTCTATTTCAAATTGCAAACTATGCTCCAGTAATGAACGCTTCTTCAATATATTATTTTTCAACGCATTCTTGTGGTGTTCCAGAGTTTGCTGAAAATATTAGTGCACAAATAAAGTAATTATTTAAAAAATATGTATATGCATATTTGCTTCAGAGCAAATCCCTTTACTACCTCCCACCGCTATAAGGCGACAAATTACTTTGAAAAATGTGGAGCCATAATCTGGTGGTTTAAGGGCTAAAGACTTTTCAAGTTGGCCCAAAGAAATATTATCTACGAGTACATCAGGTAGAGATCAATAATAATTCGCTATTAGGCAAATCGTGAAGTTTTAGAAGGCACCCACACAATTGTTTGCATTGGCTTTCCAACCAGTATATGCTCCACGAGTGTATTAATTTCAACTTTCTATCCAATTGTAGGCGATACAAAAATTAATGACAGACAAATGGACAGGGCTCATGTACATCGATTGACTCTGAATTTTGTTTGTGTCTTCCGCACGCGCCTGGGCGCAATAATGGGATTCACTTGGGATTTATTTTCTTACTTGCAACATATTGTTATCGGCTCCTGAGTTTTGTACAATAAGTTTATAATCCTGAGAGTTTGATTTCTTTTTAATAATGTTTACGCCATCAGCATTAACCATTGTTCCAGTTTGTGCAGAACGTACACGTGATATAATATTACTGTCACTTGTAGATTCTGTTGAGAAAATTTCATCACGAGATCCATTCAAATCTGTGAACAGTGCAAGGAAGAAAAGAGAAAGAAAAACCCAAAAATTCATCAAATATATTAAACGAAAACATATTTAGATTTTACTTTGCTCAAATTCGGTGGAGGACAACATGTTTGGTGAGCATACGTTCGTTATCTGCGTTTTGGTAATTGTTGGTGAGAAATTGTTGGAAGGAGAGCTTATATTAAGATGATTTTCATGTGCTTCGCTAATATTCGAGAAAGTGTTTTGTGCTGCTGCTGCTGCTGATGTTGTTATTGGTGTTATATTACATTTCTCTGCTGTTGCCGAATTTATTACATATGAACTCTGAAATATATGGTATTAAGAAAAAGAAAATAAAAAAAAAAAAAAAAAAACATATAGAATAATTAATTATTGAAAAAATTTGTTGTTTAATGTTTTTTTTTCTTTTTTTTTTTACATACGTAAATAACGAGGTATGGAAAGAATGTTCATTCAATAATGTCGATTGGAGGCTTAACCTACCTACCTTCATATATGGAAGGATCAGTTGTAGAACTTATTCCAGGAAACCTTTAAAAAAGTTTTCGAAGAGATTAACAATTATTCAGAAAACATTTTCATTCGATTGGTATTTGAGATTTTTTTTTTTATTTATTTTTGTTGTTTTTTTATTTTGTTTTTTTTTTTTCTTTTAATGAATCAATTTAAAAATACTATGTCAAAAAGTTGAAAATTAAATCAAATTAAATTTTTTTTTTTTTTTTTAAATTTATCGATTAGATGAGATGATTAAGACATGAACAAGCCTTTGTGTTTTCAATTTATTTATTTAGTGCTTCCAAGTGTTTTGATTTATTTCAATAATCAGGGTTAATCTCTTCAAAAAGTGTTTAAAGATTTCTTGAGTGTATATTTTTATTTTTTATTTTTTAAATTATTTTTTTTCAATTTTAATATTAAAACAGAACAGAATAAAAATATCATATTCGATAGATTTGCATTCCAATTCACAAAATATTGGCAAGATATTTTTGTTAACACAAAGGCCAATTGCAAATAATCATCCAACTAATTCGTAGTTCGTTATTATATGGCCCTATTGCAAAAAAAATGATACAAAGTAAGCAAAAACACACAATTCTCAGTTTGTCAAGAGGAGATTACTTTTGAGACATCTTTCAAGACGGCCGGACGAAAACGAGATTGACACGTCAAGGTCATCATACGAATATCCAATTAAATCGTGCTCCCAAATAAAACTTCACAATACGGGAGAGAGTCTTGTTCTTGCTCTCTCAAAAAGGTTCAATTCTTGAAAGTATATATATATATATAAAAAGTAATAAAATGTATCGCGACTTGGTTTCTCAAAATCAAATTTTCCATTTTATATAATAATATATTTATATATATATATATGTACATGTATATATATATATATATTTTATATATAAGATTCATTTTTTGTCTTTTCTTTGAGATAATATTTGATGAAAGTTCATTATTAAGTGGAAACATATCCAAGAGAAGTAGCAGTTTGCCCGAATAACTAGCTATATGCAAAATTTTTTAATTTTTTATTTATTTATTTATTTTTTTTTTTTCTTGAAATGTCCAATACGGGTATCCATTATTCAGCCTGAGTACTTTCACTTAATAAATAATGGCTTAAGTGTGTGGTGTGTGGTGAGGGGGGGTGGGGGAGGGGCGTGGGTGGAGAGATTTCACTTGTTATATTTAGTTCCCGCTCTTTTCCTCTCACAAGTGGAAACTAGCGAAAGCGGAAGATTGCGATTTTTTCATGCAGATATTCTTACTACGAGAATAGCAGCAGCGGATCGCACGAACACAATTTTATAACAATCTATGGAGATGACTTTCATACATTTTCACTACTTTTAAGCACTCTACACTAAAACAAAATATTAAAATATCGATTGTCTTTTTGTTTCTCGGAAAGGAGAGGAAATTCCATAAATTTTCAATTAATAATAATAATAAGGTTGTCTTGCGTTTTTTTTTTGTTTTTTTAAATTTTATTTATTAAATTTTTGATATAATATTTATGAAATTTACAATAAGTTATAAATTCTTAACATATTTTCTTTTATTTATTTATTTAGTTTTTTCTTTATACACATTGCCAGCATCGGACATGAGTCCGATGTATGCTTTTTTTTCTTTTCTTCTTCTTCTTTTTTTAGGCGCCTATAAACTTTACCTTAGAATAATCGATTTTTGTATTCTTAAAAATGTATATTCATAATTAATTAGGGCAATTACGGTTCATCTGCAATGTAAAACAAAACACCCTTCTTCGAACGAGCGATGTTCGATTAATTTATTCAAAATATTGAAGCAATATCGAAATATATATATACAATTGCTCCAAAAATTAGTAATGAGAATGGGTTTTAAATAATCATTAAGAGTAATCACTGAATCAACCAACGACTATCCTCCTCTCCTATTCACCTCCTTCAGTCACGTCAGACGTAAACTCATCAACGAAAATTTAAAATCAAAACTGCAAACTACGTATATTTATTGTACTGCATATATATATAATTTTCTTCTTTTTTTTTTTTTCTTTTTCTTTTATATATACATATATTTATATATTGCATAGATTACTAATTATAACTTATAGTATTCGGTATTTCAGTACTTCCCTTTGAAACAACATTAACAATAATTGAGGGGGGAAACAGAACAGAACACCAACAGATTGTCTATCATAGATCATCCTCTAATCGAGGATTTTTACTTGCTGCATTGAACGAAATGCGATTTTTATAGGGATTCTTTCCCTTAAAACGCGACATTTCCGCTTTAATCAGAAAGCAATCTCTTGTATCTTGAGGCACGGAAAACTAACCTAGGAAATGTAATTCAACATTCGCTACAACCACAACGAATGACAAACAAATTGGTGCGAATTTTCGATCTGATCTTCTACCTAAGCGATCTTTTTCTCGCAAATCTTGCTCGTCACAGTGAATTGCTGCCATGCCATATTGGAACACCTTGGCTACGGTTTTCTCTTCTTTTTTTGTTGCTTGAATTTCATTTTATCTGTATGTTGCCACGTGTTACACAGCTTGTGAAACAATAGCTTGATATGACCCCTGTACATATATTTTTATCTAACACCGTTGAAATTTTGGATCAAGTTCTACAACTTGAACAGCAAATCTTTATACCTGAAAATTTGTACCAGATTTATATGTCATTTGAAATAGGCATATGTATGTCAAAATCTACAGGGATCATAAATATATCGGCGGGCGAATGCAACTTGATAATGATAAAAAAGAAAAAAAAAAAAATAAATAAATTAGCATCGAACGAAACTACCCTTGGGGGCTACGATAATAGCAACACTTTAACTTTATTAAGAACTGTGACTGTAACGATGAAATCGTTTCTCTCTATCTCTCTCTCTCTCTCTCCCTCTCTCTGTCTCTCTCTCGCTTGTGGAATACGATGTGTGGAATACGACATATCTTAAGATAAAGTTGATCACCTTGACGTGGCTTTTACAAATTAGTCCACACCTTTTTTTATAAATGCCTTATTTCGCAGCATTCAATAGCAAAAATAAATTTGATAACTTTTTCAATCATTCATTGTCACAAAAGGAGGCTTCAGAGAACCCTATAAACTATATATATTCTTGGACAACGTGAAACTACGAAGAGCTTAAGTCGTGTGTGTCCGTCTGTGTAGCGTTTGTTTTTGACACTCTCCTGATCACAAAAATGAAGATATCGACTTCAAGTTTGGTAAAAACATTGGAAGCTCTTGCATGCAGGTTGGTACTGCAAAAGGGCCAAATTGATTAGAGCAGAAGCGCGCAGTGGAGCGTAAACTGAACGCAACTCCATTTTTTCTTAACAAAAATTTTTGCTTGTTGCTCACAAATTATTTAAAATAGAAATTTGAAAATTTCCACATATACTATACGAATACTCTACTCATCACGTGCAATAATGGAAAAGGTCGCCAGGCCCACAAAAAGTTGAAAGTGATAAAATTTTCTCTTTTATTTCACTTCTCTGAGCTTTTATGCTTATTTATCGTAAGGCAAACAAGACGGAATGTTTAAAACTACTTTGTACATTCCTCAAATGAAGACGTACTATCTCCCTAAAAATGGGTTAATTCTGAAATGAATATGGTAGACCCCGCGATCAGGTGGATAAAAGTTTTCTTAATAATACCACCGATATGGGTATCAAATAAAAGAACTTGGAGAGCAGAATGTGGCAAGGTAAGTGTGTTCATTCGAAATTAGTTGTGGTAGATGTCGCGACATGGTGGATAAATTTTTTCTTAATAATACCATCAATATGGGTTTCAAATAAGAGGGACGAAGGATTGGAATGCGAAAAGCTAAGTAAGCAATTCTAAATTAATTATGATGGACGTCGCGGCATAGTGGATAAATGTTTTCTTAAAAATACCTTCGACGTAGGTATCAAATGAAAAGTTGAATGCGAGAAAGTGCGTTAGTTATAATTTAATTATGGTGGATGTTTCAATAGTGATGGGTATACGAGATTCGGCCCCCACCGAATTTAAATTGGTTACCTTTTTTTCTTTTTAGCCCTCAACGAGCATTGGTGGTATAGTCATTTTAAAACACTCGGAAGGAAATTTCAAGAGATTCGATCCGAAAAGCAAAAGAAAAAATTTAGGCTTTTTCTTCATCTATATTCTCGGACATGTGTATAAAACGAGAAAGAATCGGCCACGGTCACCCGTTATTATAGAATATCGATATTTATTTTTTTTGTGCTTGTTTTAAGAAAAAGTTGGAGGATTCAAGAGATGATCTGGCTTCAGTCGAATTTAATTTTCTTACTTTATTTTTCTTATCAATACAAGGGATATGCGAATTGAATTCATCCAGAACCGTCCGCTAATCAACCGTTTTCCGTTGCGTACTATTGAGTATGACCAAAGCAAGTTGCAAGTTATACTGAAAGCAAGTTTCTAATGAAGACGTCTAAGCAAGAAGAGAGAATGCAAAACAATGTCTTCACTAGATTACCTTAGATAAAATCAAAGCGAGTTGGAAACTATTATTACTAAAGGTGTATTTTTTTTTTTTTTTTTTTTTTTTTGTATTTCCACCCACCCCATCCATTCACCAAAGAATATGAGTATGCTACATTTGGCCTTTCGGTTGTAACATGAACAAGTTTATTTCATGCATTTACGTGCATATATGCTTGGTTAGCATATTGCGCCAAGTCGATGTCCGTCTCTCTTTCTCTACCTCTATCTCTATTGCTCCTCGCCTTCACGCAATAATTACGGAAGAGTTGCATCCGATTTAACCGATCACGTTAACAGCTTCCTTTGGATTCATGCGTAGAATCCAGAGTCGAGTCGATATTGATTTAAAGTATATAGGGTAAAAATATTTACGATAGTTATCTGTAAAAAGGCACTGAACTCCATACATATTGTACCGATTGTTCAATTCACACGCCCACAATTCATGAACTCTTTGCGGTTTTTGCTTTTATTGCTGTTGTTATTGTTGTTGTTGTCGTCGTCGTCGATAACTCCAACTCAAGTGCATATAATTGTCTTACTTGATTTTGCTCTTCTTTCGCGTTTTTTCAGAAATGAATGAATCAAACTTTGCTTTAGATTTCTAATATTTTTAATATTTAATGAAATTTCTTCTTCTGTTGCTTTCATTATGCTTTAATTATGATAATTTAATAACTTAAATGCCAGACTGGCAAGCACATTTGAAGTCACTGTACAGGCTTAATTTTCTAATCCCTAAAAAAATTTTCTTTATCTTAAAATCTTTAGTACTCTTTAGATAAAGTTAATAATTTAAATTCCTGATGATCAATCATTGCTTGGAATATCTATATATACATACTAGATATACGTATATATATTTTGTTCATTAAAATAAGAAAATATATTGATTTGTTTTCTTGCGTTTTCTTCTTCTTCTTTTGCTTCTATGGACTCTCTTTTTTCTACACATATGTTTTCGAGGTTTCGAACGAACGATAACGAAGAAAAACAAGTTGTGATATCAAATGATGAGCAAAAAAAAAAAATTAAAGTTTAATTCGTTGTTAATCGATTAATTTTTGAATATACAGTAGAAAACTTGGTTTTGAGATAACAGTAAATATTGTCTGAGAGTGTTCTTAGGCAAGAATCGCTACCGCACCGTGGAATAACTTTCACTGCACACATTCTTTAGTGTAATATAAGAGAAGATGAAGAAAGATGTTGAAGCGCTTGTAAGAATATATCGAACTGGATGATCAAACATTGTATTGAACAAGGATTTTATAAAAACTACCACCACATACGTTCGCCAGATCTAAATTCTAAATGAAATAATTGCAGTGAACTTCAGAGGTCTGTCCTCTTTTTTTTTTCCTTCTTTTTTGCTAATCGCATGGCTAAAGCGATTCAGCGATTGTCTAGTTTAGGTAGGAAATGCATTAAAAAAAGACCGCAGTAAGTAAAAATACGTTGATTAAGTCAGTCCACGTAATGGATTATAAATGTAAATCTATCCTAAAATCCGACAACGCAAAATGGAAATTAAATCTATCTTATGTTGAGAAAATGCACTCATACTTAATAAATTATGATTATTCTAATTATTTAATATAATTCGTCAACTTAATATATACGAGTATATCTGCGGTCCAAAAGGCATAACAGCATGAAAAAGTATATATACATACACAGTTGATGTTCTCTTACCAACATACACAAATTCTACATTAATTCTCTGCTAACGGGCACACAACATATTATTTAATAATTCTGTTATAAACTCCAACTCTCCAAAATAGAAAATAATTAAACTAAAAAGACGCACATGTATTGTTATTGTTATTGTTGTTGTTGTTGTTATTATGCCCTTTGGCTCTGATAGTGCCATATATTAAAACAAAGCTAGACGTGACGTAAAACAATTGCAATGATTCCTTCATATATGTTGTTCGGCTTCCAATTTCTAATCCGATGCTGAAAATTTGCCCGAAGAACATCTTCAGACAACAATAAAATAATTTTTATTATCTCTCCCGTCGTTATTTCCCATCTGAAAGTCTATCAGGTGTATATGAGACGTTCAAAAAGACGTTAACAAAATCTATTGCGATTTTTACTTGCATTAATTGAAGCATTCAAGGGATACTCATCCTAATTGTTTGTAATGTAAGAATTATGTGCTTTTAAAATACTCGGGGGCAAGGAGTTTACTTTCCTTGTTTGCGACAAATGCTGCATTGACGATTGCCATTACCCGACTATTGGCTACTCTTTATGCCCCATCTCATTTATTCGGTAGTTACCCCTCCTCTAAGATCTACAGCATATGGATCAACAAGCACATAAGGTATACATATATACGTATATGCTTTCTCTATCTCCACCCCGCCTGTTTACGTGTTACATCTTCTTCATGGCACTTTCAAAATGAAATGGTCATTTAAGTGGTCCACAGTTTGGTGTCATTGCACACTATGTACTTTTTTAATAATAATGTTGATAAATATTATCAACGAAATTTAAAATTTTTGTAAAACAATCAAGAAGCAGCTTTGCACAAATTCCCGACGGAATTTTTGGGGATTTAAAGGTTCCCTCGCCTGGAAAACGGTTATAGTCAAATGGGATAAGAATGTTACGAAAAAGAGCAATGAAAAATCTTAACACTCCTAACCTTTTTGACCTTGGTATTGGATAGCATTCACCGCCCGCCCGTGTTGTAATTATTACTCGTCTTTCAGTGCTAGGTAAGTGACAATCTATTCCGGCATAAGTAGGCAAGTAGGTAGAAATCGCGATTACCAAGACAATGTTCGCGAGTTCAAATCTCATGTGCGGTAGAATTTACTTTGGTTCGTGGTTACCGTGAGTGTTCAGACGATGAGAGCATAATAACACTTACCGATTGGCCGTAAACCCACTAGGCTGAGGTAACAAACCGCTTCCCTTATCTCGTTCTAACCATCTCCAGAATGTTGTGCGGGAATGGGGGACATCTACTGAGTGTTTCGTTATATTAGAGGAAAAAAAAAAGCTTAAGGAGTAAGAAACTATTGCAAGTTTTTCAAAAGAAAAATGTTTTTTGCTTAATGTCTATCAACATCTATTTCGATCTTTTGGAATACTTCGATAATTTCGATCTATGTACTATGATCACATCATAGAAAGTTAAAATTGCAAGACGTTGTTTGTTTGTCTAATACTCTAACAGATGGAGTTCGTAGATATATGTATATAAATATATTAACGTAGCTTCATCAACAGGATTTTTGAGGAAATACGAAGATGAGAGGGTGACGCAGAAACAAGCTTCAAAAACCCAGTGAAGTATATAAGTTTTTAGCCAGTTTCAAACTCGGAATGCGCCTAAACATGTCCATCTGTGTAATATCTATGATAAACATTCTTCCGTTAGCGAAAATGAAGATGTCGCCTGCAAATTTACAAAAGAATTTGGAATTGACTTAAAGCTTTCCAAGGACACGCCTACAACGCCCACATCCTAAAAATAGAAAAAATCAGCCGAGCACACTACACGTTACAGAGCATGGCAATTTCAACCTTTTACTTTTTTGGTCTTTTTTAGGATAAGGGTGATGAGTATAAAGGATTCGGTCACGACTGAACATAATTTTCTTACTTGTTTTATATTATATAAGATTTATAATAGTGTGTACGGATCTTCGGGAATATGTTCGATGAAGAAAATCTCACCTTTAATCTTAACGTGCTTCACGTTCAGAGAAGTCAAGTTTTCCCGTTGGACTGACTGAGGCCACAGTAACGTAGCGCCCAGACCAAATGACAATTTTTCGATGCAATGCTATGCTTATTGACTACAAGAATATTTTCTGTCTATTAAAAGTGAGACACGTTTATTATCAGCGAATATAACAACATTTTTCTGACCGATCATAATAGTCGTCTTCATAGCAAGCTAAACGGCAAGTCATTTAAACAAGCATGAGAATAACTGCTTTGTGATTTTACACTGATACGTCCTAATAGACTGTTGTTCGACCATGGAGTAATTGCAAATATTATGGCACAGTCACAAGTCGGTGCCAGGTAGTCCATAGTAAATATTGTAACAGAAATAGGATTTTACACAGCATTTGTCAATTACTTTTCGAAGTAAATATCGACGACAGAGTTTATAAAATGACTTTGCGTATGTTATGAGTGACATGATTAATTTCATAAAAAATGTGACGAAATATTTGATAGCCTCTGGCATAGGTGCATGCTTTTGCAGCACTTAGGGAGGCGACCAGCTCCACTGTTACCACTTTTTAATATTTGTCCTAAAAATTTTTTTTTCATAAACATATGCGTAAGAACGTCCCCGAATCTCACATACCCACCACTATGCTTTTCGCATTCTATTCTCTAAGTTCTTTTATTTGCTACCCATATCGGTGGTATTATTAAGAAAAAGTTAGTCCACCAGGTCGCGTTGTGTACCATATTCATTTCAGGATTAACCCTTTTTAGGGTAGATAGTATATCTTCATCTGAGGAATGTACAAAGTAGTTCTAAACATTCCGTCTTGTTTGCCTTACGATAAATAAGCATAAAAGCTCAGAAAAGTGGAAAAAAAGAGAAAATTTATCACTTTAACTTTTTGTAGGCGTGGCGACCTTTTCCATTTTTGCACGTGATGAGCAGAGCGTTTCGTATAGTATATGTGGAAACTTTCTAATTTCTACTTTAAATAATTTGTGGGCAACGACCAAAACCCATAGATTTTTGTTAAGAAAAATGGAGTTGCGTTCAGTTTACGCTTCACTGCGGGCTTCTGCTCTGACCAATTTGGTCCATTTTCAATACCTGCGTGCAAAAACTTCTATTGTTTGTACCAAATTTGAAGACGATATTTTCTTTTTTGCGACTAGGAGAGTCCCAACAACAAGCACCTTTTGCCTTAAAAATATTTCAAGGTTGTTATTTCGATTTCATTCGATCCATAGCAATCGGGTCAGATGACAATTCTACAAAATAGCACAAAATTTTCTTAAAAATCCCAATTGATTACGAAAACCGAAAGATGAAGAATAACCTAGTTAATGCATGGGTAATTCTAGAGACAGAATGTCAGGACCCTTGAGGAGGGAGAGAAAACCATACATCAAGTTTTAACTAAAGGACGATCACTTCCTTACAATATCCTAACGCAACTTATCATATTTTTCCTTCCATTTTTTTATCATACTTTTCTTCATTGATTAGATATTCTTAAGTATTCGTCATTGTCTCGAAATATCGAACGAGATGATGTGAAGCCATTTACCTTATTTGTCCGTCTGTCACGTGTTTTCATCAACTTGATTTCAAGGACGAACATAAAATACTTAAGCCTCTTTACCGTACTTACACACCCACACATAGATAGTTAAGTCTTTTAGGCTAAAAATAATGTATGAAGAAAAAAATTGCAATTGTTTTATCGGGTAGATACTACCTTGTCTTCTCAGATGCTAATTAAATTAAATATATATATATATAATAAAAATTTCTATAACTTAATTAATAATACTTATAACTTAGCAATGACTCACTTGTTGCTGTTGAGTTTGATGTACAGGAGTTAAAGGTGGTGGTTGCGTTATTGCGTTTGATGGTTGCACTGCTATATATATTTTTGTTGGTCCAAGAACACCTTGTTTTCCACTTGATTCTTGAGCTAGAAGATGAGAGAAAAAAGAAAAAAGCAAACAAGAAAAGAAGAACAGTTTGATTAAGTACTTCGTTTGTAGATCTTTCATTTTTAAGGTAATGGTAATCGACTCGCTGCTCAACTCGCTGTCCCTATTAAAATAACACGTCTATGTTGTTCTACGCCATAGACTTTTGAAGTCTAGCGATCTGCGTAAAAAAGGAGCTATTTTTCCCATTTATTTGGTGAACAAATGCTTAATCGTCACCGACGATGAACAGAAATATAAATGCTAAGATAACCCGAGGCTTAAGAAATCATAATATAAGTCAGACCGCCAGATGATATTATTTGTAAATATTCATTGCTACTATATGACTTGCCTAACCCATGGCAGACATCAATGGAAAATGCTACGAACCACAAATGCTGAACTGAGGCGATCATCAAGTTCAAAACGACCACAATCAAGTCAAGATAAGAGTTTTCGCATAATGACACTCCGCTACCTATTGCAAAAATCCGTGGTTTCTAGTTGACACGCAAACAATAAAGTTTTTCTTTATAGCTTGACGTGGCCTTTGGTCCCCACACCTATTAGGTGTGCAAACACCTAATTCCATGTACTTTCGCGTTGAGTTTAATGAGATTATCTGAAAGATCGTTCGAGGTCTCTTTGTGGTATTTCCAATTTGATGAATGTCAAAAAGATGGTACAAAATGCCATGAATGTCATGACCCAGTTCAAGTTATTGAAAGGAAAGTTTAATGGTCATGCAATCATACGCTGTTGGACTTTTTCCCTGTGGTCTTGCTAAACTATTGATTTACTGCAACAAATCCTTTGCGTCATTACGTGGAAAAATTAGTTTTTTTAAAGCCCTTAAGCGGTCACTTATGCGAAATTATTTTTGAGCAACTTATTTTGCTTTTTTGTATCCCCTTGTTATACCTACCACCGAAGGATGAGGGGTATATTCATTTTATCAAAATGTTTGCAACGGCCTGGAGGCTTCAGAGACCCCACAAAGTGTATATAGTCTTGATCAACATAAAATTCTAAATCTATATGTTCTTGGTCAGTATCAAATTCGGTTTAAACATGTCCATCTGCCCATCTGTTAAATAAGCACAATCCTGGCCACAAAAATAAAGCTATCGACTTCAAGTTTGGCAGAAACATTGGAAGTTCTTGCACGCAGCCTGGGCCAAATCGCTCGAAGGATACGCCCCCAGCACTACCTCTCCGTTTTCCAGCAGAAATAAAAAATTGGTTTTTTGCTCATTACCCATATAATTATATAATTATAGCAGATAAATGTACAAAAATTTGAACACATACTCTATGGGTAATGCTCTAGAGCACCTGCACAAAAAGGGGAAAAATTGACCATACCTATCCAATATTTTAGTGTATCACGGTATAATTTTTTTTCAATACCTTTACAAGCTTCAAAAACCCAGCAATGTATATAAATTCTTGGCTAGTTTCAAATTTTTAAAGCACTTAAACATGTCCGTCTGACTTTCTGCGCAACAGTGCAGTATTTTTGGTAAACATTCTCCCGTAAAGAATTTGGAAGTGACTTGAACTTTGCCAGTGGGCCTAACACGCCCACACACTTATGCGACAAAAACTTTTATTTTGAAAATAGAAAAAATCAGTGGCGCCCACTCCATATTGTGAAGATTTAGTTGTTTTATTTTTTTTTTTGTGTTTTTTTTAGAATAACGATGATGGGTATAAAAGATTCTGTCACCACCGAGTATAATTTTCTTGTATTTTTATATCAAATTTAAAAAAACACCGAACCCTTGTTTGATGACGCTACACATTTATGGAAACTTTGGCCATTTAAACGCTTACATAATGTGAGAAATTGAGAGCAATTTCATTGGAAATTTTACAGTTATGAAAGCTGCATATGATCGAAAACAAAACTTACCTTTTAATAATTGTTGTTTTACTTGCTGCTGGACAAGTACCAATTGTTGTTGCGTAAAGTCATTCCCTACCAAACCTTGAAGAACAATGCGTGGACCTTGCTCAGTTGTTATGACCTGAGCAGTTACACATTTGATAATCGTACCAGGAGGTTGTCCTTGTAGTAAGCCTTCTTCGATAGACATAACAGATTGTTGAGTAGCCACTTGCTCCACTGGCTGCATAGAAATGGTTTGCACCGTTTGAGGATTTTCCTGCACGATAATGTTACCAATTAGTTTTCATTTATAGATGTAAAAAATGTACAATGCTTTGCATAAAAACGGGAAGGTTCAGTTCATTGCAAGTCGGTAAACATTTTCTTGGTCATTTTTAAGCTAATGATTTGTACTTAGGTGATATCATCAGAAATCGAATAGCTTGCGTTCGTTGGCGGAGAGGGGGTTTAAGCTTATCTCAATCTTAAAATCAATTTGAAAATGAAAATTTGGCTCAATTTGGTTGCGTTTAGGTTAGGAAAAATCTTTCAAATCGATTTGGAATTTTAATTTGATTAAAGACTGTAACCATTGAGTAGAAGCAAAATCAATTAATATTTTCTGCTTTAAATGAATTCAACGATTAATGGTGAAAAATTCATTTTTTTGCTCCTTTTAGAATTAAAAGTGTGTATAAATGTGTATAGAAGTGCAATATCGAATATTTCAACAAAGTGTCATAACAGATGAAGTCAAATTCGTACCTGCGGTGCTAATGCTGTACTCTTGATTGGAGATGTTTGATTTTCAGTATTCGTACTTGTTACGATATGTGCATTACCATCACTTTGCGTCTTGATGTGAGCCACGATTTGAGCCTGATTATTGCCTAGCGGCTTAATTATTACTTGCTGGCCATTTATTGTTGCCACCTGTAGTTTTCCTTGCGCTAATTGCTGAGCTAAGGCCGAATTCTGTACAATAATCTGTTGTTGATTACTTGCAATATTAGAAGTAGTGTCCAACGAATTATTAGAAGACTGTTGATTTTTTGAAATACTTTGCGAATACTGCGTTTCATTGATAGCAGGTGTTGGTTGTGAGGGTTGCATTACGACCTGTTTAATGATTTTCGTCGGGCCTTGTTGCTGAATTTGCGTAGATTGATGTGGAGACATTATCATATGTGTTTGCAATTGCGAAGTTGGTTGCGCTGGTTTGGATTGTACCACTTGCAGTGTCTGATTTTGCGGAACTGACCTTTGCGTCACGATTGTTTGTCCAGGATTTAGTATTATTCGTTGGCTTCCAACGACGATTTGCTGTTGAACGTTGCTGGTATTAACGATTTGCTGTATGACTTTTTGAGATTGCGTTGGCGTCTGATTTGCAGTTGCAATCTGCTGTTGTTGACTTTGGGTTCGAGTCTGCTGAGGATTGGTAACGGTTTGAACAGTCGCCGTAACTTGAGAACTGCTTGCAGTTGCTGTAGGCTGTTGTATTGGTTGAATAATCACTTTTTGTCCTTGAGTATTTTGACCAACCAACAATTTTTGCCCGGGTTGTACAACTAACTGTTGTAATTTTTGATTGTTCGAAATTTTCTTAGTACCACTTAAACTTGTAGTTGTCACTTGACCAACGCTTGATAGCACTTTCGGCGCACTGGAAGTATTGACCAGTGGCTGATGGTTTACTTGCGTTGCTGCCACCTTTACGTTGCCTCGAATTTGATTAATGGGACTCGCCACCTAATTAATAGATTAAATAATTCGAAAAAATTTTTAACTACTTAACAGAGAACAAATTAAGGAGACATTGCTAGATTGATTGATTGTTCATACAACTACACCTATTTGTATTAACAGTTGTGGCAGTACTTGAGAATAGGCCTGATATTTTCTTTCTATTAGAGGTGTTATCTTTATAGACGAACGAAGGAAAAACAGCGCAGCCAAATGGAAGACAAGCAATCTATCCAAGGAAACGTTGCTAGTTCCGGGTTTTTTGGTAATTCTGTTTTTAATTTAAAACAATCATCATGGTGTGTAAGAACATGTTTAAGTTTATCACGACGCTATTAATTATTTTGGCAAAAAAAATGAAGAAGATACATAAGATGTACACATCGAGCGATGGAACTATAACATGAAAGTCTGCCTTCTGAAATATGGCGTGTAGCTGCCACATAATGACACGTTTATCATTATTCGCTTCAGCTCAAGTTAACAAAAGTCTGCAATATTAATAGTGTGCACCAAAGACACAGAACTTAGAAAGCATACTTGCATACATACTGATATGAGTTTTGAAATGAACATCAGCATTTTATTAAAACAAGTAAAAATACTACAGCGAGACACAGTCCACTGTATGCAAACGACCGAAAAAGAGATGCCGCCTCAACCATTTTAAATAACGTTCGTCCTTGGCTCGAAACAGGTTAGTGCACCAATTTCATCAAAATACAAGAGCCACAAGAAAACAAGACGCACAGAGGGACAACCAGGCTCAGATCGATTCTGAAGTGATTCTGAATAATTATTATTACCATATTATTATTATTATCTTATCTCAAGGAAAAAATGAAATATTTAGCTTTGAGTCTCTGTTACCTATTCCAGCTTGTTAATCACATTTGATTGCGAGGTAGAGTAACCATATATTCTGTCCATCGTAGGCCGTACGTACTTGGAAACATAATTTTCCACTCAAACTTGATTTTAAAAGCCAAAACTCGTATTAATCTACCCACTCCGTGTTATTTATATTTCTTTGCATATGACCTTTTAATAATTGGTTTGGATTTTGATATTTGACACAGATGTTTTATTGAGGAAATGTTTTAAAAAAATGAGGAATTATGAGTTCTGTTAAAAGTTAATGATGGAGTCACGAATCGAGTTTATTTCTTTTTCTAGATAAAATGGACAAGCACTTGATTCCGCTGCTTACGTTGACCGAGAATAGTTTTTGCGTTACAAGCATTTGACAAACTTAATACATCGCCTATACCGTAACGACATAGACAGTATATCAGAGAGAAATATATATTTTTAAAGGTTTTTAAAGCATTTGTGACCTGAACAAACTGATAATAGAAAAAAAAAACGGCAACGAAATAAAAGTTGAAATAAATAATACCTTCTGGACGTTGGAACCTCTTGCGATCTGCTTCACCGTAATTTGTTTTACGACTGGTGAATTTGAGAGTGACGATTGGCTTTTAACACATAATTTTTTATTCAAAATAGCTTTAATAAATGACAAAAAAAAAAAGAAAAAATTATTCACGATAGGCGCATAAAATTGAATATGCTTACTTTGGCCGTTCGCCTCGTTGGAGGAAGTCGTCGAAACAGTTGTATTTAATACATGCAATTTTCCGTCTGGCATTTGGACCAATTGCTGGCCAGGACTGAGACCACGAACGCTTACCTTTCCGTCTGACCCTCTGATTATTTGAACTTTATGTTGTTGAGGCTGTGTGGGAGTTGATGACGACGATGCTTTTACTTGCTGGGATGTATTTTGTTTAGCATGATCGCTACTAATGTGCTGTGAGGAAGATGTAGTAGTGGAAGTATTTGAACCCGACTTTTGCGCTGAAGATGAAGTAGGTGACTGCTGGATTATCCTTGTGGTACCGTCTGGATTTTTTACGATAACACGACGGCTTCCAATCGCTTGCGTATTTGCTGCAAAATAACGACAATGTTGTTATGAAACTTCAAAAACGAAGTTGTTTCGTAATTACCTTGCGTTGATGCTCTAGACATATCATTCGACTTTTTCTGTACATTTGCACTCCGCTGAATTTTTACTTGCTGATCTACAGTTTCTTTGACGTCGTCAGTAGTTTTGGTGACATTTGAAGACTTATTCAAAGTGCTATCTGTTGCCATTTGACTATTTGTCGCCTCGTTTTGACGTTGTGCAAAAGCCCGCGTTGTCATCAATTTCGATTTCTCAGCTTTCTCGCCAATAAATTTGATTTCCCACAATTCTAATTTGTCCTCGTCTACCCATTCTTCGGATATTTGAGGCTCTGTCGGTTGAGGTGAATCTGCTCTCTTCCGTTTCCGAAGTCCAGAACGAATAGAGGTCACCTCTAAGGAATAAGGTGATAATACGCTTACATTAGTAATTAAATATGAGACATTTTAATATTTTCTTCTAATTATATGACTTTTAACTCAAAAGTCAGGCTTAGCATTGCTCACAAAAAACTTCTTTTTGGGAAGTAAGCCTAATCGGAAAAGAACTGAAGATCAATTTTCGTCTAATAAGCTTGGATAAAGTAGTCCTATGAATAATTCAATTATTAATCTCCACAATCTCCCAGATTTTTTTTTTTTTTTGCTTCATAGGTGCTTCGGGCTTTCAAGAGTATGTGGAAAAAACTTGTTATTGAGAAACTAATTTTATAAGGAAGACACTGATTTCAGTTATGAATTATATTTTTGGGTTCGTTATTGGGAATTGTACATTTTCTTGCCGATTGTTTGCAATTTCGGGACGAGTGATGAAAAAAGCACGTCTCTAAGACATTTATTACGAGGAACAACTTTTCAAAATGGACCACAAGCAGCCTTTTCAATTTCAAGATAACAGGCCGGAGAGCGGTACGTATGGGCTGAACACAACATGACCTTTTCACTCAAATACTTGCCGATGACACAGAATACAATATTATTAAAGCCCCTTATGTACTTCACGGAGTGTATGGAGTTTCTGTGAACTTATGTAACACCCAGGATGACTTATATATATTTTTGCATTCAACCTATAGGTCGCCATTTCTGAGATATTTTGACGAAATCTGGTACAGTGATATGCTTTGGCCTAAGGAAAACCATTATTGAAAATGGTTGAGCTCGAATCGCTCCTTCGATCACACTCGATATAATGCAAGTTACAACAAAAATTGCTTAGTAACAGTATTTCGGCATTTCAAATTGGTGTGAAAACTTTCTATCGGATATCGGAATTTTTTGAAACTCCTCCCTTATATCCATTTCCAAGGAAAACTGATTCTTCATATGGTAAAAAGATCCAATTTTTACTGTATCATGGTGAAGATTAGTTCGCAATAGTAATTTGACTTTAAAAATTAAGTGGACCAGATGGATCTATTTCTTGAACCCCGTTCCACACAGCAATTCTCTACAGTAAAGAATAGTAAACTCTTTGGAAGAAAGTTGGTCCATAGCATCAATTTAACAAAAATATCAGCCGTAAGCAGTTTGGATCATATAGACCTATTATGTAAATCCCACAATGTATATGGGTTCTAATAAAAAGCCTGCCCTTACATAGCGACAAAGTTTAATTTTGTGGTCTTTTGCGACGGAAATAATTAAAAAATAATAGAATCTCTGACAAGTAAATCAATTTTTGTAAATAAGGATCACGTCAAGCGACATTACTGGCATCTTGCCATATGCGGGTTGCCATGAAAAGTGTGCCTTTAATGAATGACTATACTAGGCGAAGCGGTGTGGATTATCTAATGGTCAGCCTTGCCCGATAATGATGTTCTTACTTGTTTTATAGATATATTTATATATATGTTCTTATACCTTAGATCAATTGAGGTGCGAGGGTATATTAAGTTGTGCGGATATATGCGACACCCAGGAGGATCTGAGATAGACTCAACTTTTAGTATGCCAATCAATTCAAAATTACTTTTCAAATCGATCTAAATTATTCGGTCTCTATGCCTGGTCGTACTTTTTGAGAAATTCTGATAAAATTCGATGCACCAATGTGCGACCACTTTCCGTATACCGTCTTATATTGAAAAGTCGCTATATGAATAACTAAATGAAAGCAAGTGGCCATGGCGCACTATGCTTTCACTTGTTTCTCTTTTCTCTTCTTCTTGATACTAAAATGTACACTTCTCAAACGCTTGCTCGGATATTTTCATTCTTCTTCTTTCCTACTTTCCTTCCATGCCAAAAAAACCCGTCAAAAGTAAGTTTGTCTTTTGTAATCTGTTACAGTAGTGTTGTAGTGCCGTTAAGAATATTTGTGTTTTACAGAAATCGGATAAGTTTTTTATAAATTATGTGGTAGATGGTAATGTACCGATGTAATCTAATGTTTGATATGATAGCCTAGAAGCTGTAAATCTTACCTCGAACTGTTTTTGGGAGTTCCAAGGGAATGACCACTTTACGTCGCAGATATTGAGTTCTTTCGCCATAGCGTCCCCCAGTTTTAAATTTCAGCAATTCTAATGTTACTATTTCATTTTCGGTAGTCACTTGATGCTTCCCATCGGCGGAAGGTGGCTTAGCGGCCATGTCGTCCCAACGCAAGCAACACCATAGAACGCGTAGTTGCAAGGCCACTGCGGAGAGAGTTGTGACATTGCAAGTACGATATGACCAACAAGTCTTAAATAACGGTCTAGAACAAGGGTACGGCCAAACCAATTGATTATTTTTCGCTAAATGATGAAAACCACAAGCTGGTACTTTCGCTCCAAGACGGGCTAACTTAAGAACTTCGTATCGCGGCAGGATTAAAAGACTTCTTTTTTGCTTGTGTGTGAGGAAGTTAGAGATAAGTGGAAATTTAGAATATAAAGCAGGTTTCTTAATCAAATCATCGGAATTATTTTTTTGACACAGCTTTGAAGTATCGTGCCATAAATAGATGCGACCTCGGCAAGATGTGCTTGAATAAATTTTCTCTTTTCCATTAGGATAGAATTCTTTTTCATATTTGATATCTTCACGTTTAGTGGTTCGCGGGAGAATGGGAAATCTTCGGTTTTGCTTTTTCTGCGTTACATCCTTTGTCATCGTTTGATCTAGCATATCTTTTGTGCCAATGTATGCCTTGGCTTTTATTTTAGGAGTTTTTGTAATCTTCTTTGAAAATTGTTGACCGACATCTTCGGGTGCCATATTTGAAGATACATTAAGTGAGCCATCGACTGTTGTTTCCGAACTTTCTATTTCAACATTACTACATACATCCAAATTGTCTATGAAATCAATTTTTTCTTCACCACCAAACTCTTCTCTGCTACTTTCCACAGATTCGGAGTCAACTTTCGTTATTCCAATCATTTCTTCTTTTGATAGTAAGCAATCTTTTAATAGCTTCTCATCGTAAGCGATCGCTATATTCCTAGCCTGCTCCCAATCATTCAACAAGTCCAAAGGGCTTTCGTCCAACCACTTATAGTCATCAGACTCATCAAACGGAAGCAAATCTCTTTTGCCTTCCATTAACTTTTGCTCCAATATTGAAGGTTTCTTGACTGCACCGAGGATTGCAGCCACCGTTTCTTTAGAACCGTTTCCAGCAGTATGTGCTTTCCGCAGAAGTACCAATAATTCCTTCTTAGCCCGAGCCTTTTGCATACATAAAGGTGAGTAACACGTATTTTGGGTTATTTGGGAGACAGCATTAGAATTTGTATTACATTCCTTCGTATAGCAGCGGTATTGTTTGGCGAACCTATTCAGTTGACTAAACTGCAATCGCACCACTTGTATTTTTTTCGCTAATGAGTTAACGAGATCTAAGTTTACGCTCTTACTATTCGCATTTTTATTTGTCGCATGATGGTGTGCTTTTTGCGATTCTAATCGAAGGAGCCGTTTCTCCAAAAACGTTTGATGAGAACGCGCTGCTGCGCTGAAAGCTGGAGAGGACGGCACCTTAATATCATGTTCTTCTGCTTTAATTCCCAATTGCTCCTCGGCCTCTTTCAATTGTACCCGACGAGATAGTAAATTATCTAAACAACTTTTTTTAGCGATTTTGGGATATAATAATCTTCCTGGCATATTCAGAGACTTTGAAACATCAATAAGAGCAATATCTTCACAATTCATAGGTTGAACTTTAATGTCTTTGTAGTTCTCTAAATAATTGTAATCGAAACCCTGAGAACGGGATTTCTCGCATTGTAAGATAAATTTATAGGTGCGCGGGTCTACGGTCACTATTTCCTCTATATCGTCGTTTTTTGTGTAATGAACATTGATTTTGTGAGGCAAGATAACATGTCTTACAGTAGGTACGCGGCGCGATCGAGTGCAACGTCGGCTAGATGATAACCACATCCATCCCCACTGTCCATGAACTCTGTACTCCTCGCCCTTTTGTTTCCATACTTGATGTTTTAGACCAAGTGTATATTTAATATAATTAAGTGCTAACCGATTTCGTTCCTCTTCGTCGTCGCGTTCCCTCTTCTCACGCTTTTCCGATTTTTTGCGATCTTCACGTTCAGCCGCCGTTATGCGGCGTAAAGTTGTGTGACCCAACTGTTCATGCCATACATTGGCAAACACAACGCTCTTAACAGAAGCCTGAAATAAGAGCAAAACAGTAGCGAATTCAGTGGGCGTGCGGCAATTCATAACTGCTGATGTCCATATTTTCTTTAAAACATTCCAATTTGGATTAAGAAATGCAGCTGCGATATTCTGCTCAAACGTGATCAATGTTTGCCGCAACGTTATTATAATATTATCAATCGTACCCATTGTCGCGCCTATCCATTTAAAGTCCGATGCCGAAGTCAATGAAAATTTATGTGATAAATGACGTCGCTTGTCTCTCTCTTCATTGCGTTGCGGTTTGTTGAGGGCTATAGAGTTTGATGCATATTGATTAACGTACGACTTAAACGTATTCTCCATTCCTAATTTGAAATAATCTCCATTCGCACCTTTGTGCAATTTTTGTTGAGAAACTGCTTTGAACTCTTGCAATTTAGAATTGATATCTTCCTTTGTATCAACACTTGTATTTTGGTAATTTTTAACTTCGTCGCTATCCTCATCCATGGCATTTTCATCTTTATCTATAAAGTTCTCAAATTCGAAATAAGTTTTTTTGTTGTTTTTGTGTTCGTTTGTGAGAGATGCAGTAATATTTAACTGACGGATGATTTCATCTTTTTGTTCACATAATTGTGCATAAAGTCCAGCCTCTAATTCGTGTTGATCCAAAATATTTAGAAGGCACTCAAATTTTGATACTGTACTATAATACCAAATATTTTTGCCAGACTGATCTTCGACAACAATTCTACGAGCAATGAACCAAAACCTACGCCCATGTCTATCTAAGCCTAGGCTATCATGCCTGATAAGGACACCTTGCTTTTCTTGAGGCATAACGCAGTCCACCACACCAGAAACTTTATGTGCTTTACAAAGATTACACTGCCAATCCTCAGTTGGGACATCTAAAAGTGGCGGATCAACGCATTCTAAATGATAAACAGCTGGGCAAGTTTCGCAGCATAGTAAATCACCTAAGCGATGGCAAACGCGGCAATGATCGTCGTAATGTATTGGACCCTCTTGCAGCATTACATCGCGAATTGCGTTTGTAGTTAAAAACTGATCGGTAAGAAACTGAATGACTTTAATGCGATTAATTGAAGAAGTAAAAGGATACTCCGCAGAACATAATATATCATATACGTTCTTATCGAATAATTCATTACTTTCAACGTAACTTCTTAAAACCTCTGGCCAAGTAATTGAATCAATTAAATAAAGGCTTATATTTACACTATCTTTTTGATCAAGAGGACTAAAATGCGTGCCTTGCGCGTCCTCCTCGCGAAGTATAGCCTTTAAAAGCATAATATGTATATCTGTAAGTAAGGCGCTCTGCTCGTCACATACAAGAGCTATACAAAAGTCTTCAAATCGGAATGGTGATAACCGGACTAAATGCCGAAATCTTCTTAGTACTTCGTATACACCAAGAGCGTCCATTAATTGTATATTATCAATCAAGAGATCCTGAGAGGACTCCGGTAGCTCCAGACTGCTAAATTCGCGGTCTTGCAGCCAAATAGGATCAGGGCTAGGTGGCCTGGCAAGTCTGCCAACACCACCCTGTGTAAAACTGCAAACGGAGAATTCTGATTCACTTTCATTTCCATCAATACTATCTTCTTCAGTGTTTGACAATAATATATCATCATCACTTTTATCCGTAGTATCGCCAAAATCTGATCCATAATGATATTCAGATTCGTAGCCTGTTAAAGACAAAAATTTAAATTTAAAAATAACAAAAAGTTGAAAATATTAATTTTTTGCTCTAGTTTTTTTTTTTTTTAAATATTTGCGAAAATAATGTTTAATGGGGACTTCACACTCAATAAAAGAAAAACAACTATTTCTCCAATGTCCCCCGTAGACGATTTTTAATGTTATCTTTTTAAACTTTTATAACTTTTACTATATTTTTCAGTCCATAGTATATATTAAGTAAACAAATGATGATTGACTGAAAACTGTTGTACGAGAGTTTCATTGTGTGATAAGCTAATGCCCATACTGTTTATATGGATGGATGGTAAATGGATATTGGCCTACTTTAGTTATAGGCCTTCATTTAACTTTCTATATCATTTCTCTTCTAACGACCGCTGGATTACAAGAAAACATTGACTCATTTTATATTACGCGTTGTTGTACTTTGATGCATGAGAGTCATATTATTAAAAACAACCCCCGGCGATACCGAAGTGCTATCACATTGTTTCGTGAACGTTAGTTGTATTGTCGCACTCAAATTCAGAGCGTAACGTTGACTTTATAGGACCTCCGCATTATATCAATATTATCTTTGCTAGACGATTGCATTGCTTGCGCACTCTTCAACTATTCTTCTATATCCTGTCGTGTAAAATTATCGCACTACTCCATAGCTGAAATATACTATAACTTACGTAATGCTTTATTCTTTTACATTATTCCTTAACACTATCACTCGATTCGAATTGCTGGATCTCTATACCAAGGAAACCTTCTCATCCTTCTCTGCGACAATAGTATATTTCACAGTCCAACTCTTTTGATGCTTCTACGTTGCAATGAGAACGTTGCTGAATTATATTATTATGGCGACAATTTCGATAAGAGCATTTACCCAAAAGATCAACCCCCAATCGCAAACCGAAGTCAACTTGAGTACAGCTAAACAATAAAGAACAGGAACGGCTTTCAAACTTCAATTTTTACTATTCTAATAGAGATATTTTACATAAGCAGACCTTTGCTCTTTTTTCTTTTATTTTTATAAGAACGTATGTACGCGTGACGATTGTATCACAAGCAAGCTATATTTTGCAAGTCTAAGAAAATTGATTTGGGTTCGGCGAAAAAATGAAATCAGAATGTCTTTTTTACTTTTTCATATGAAATTTAATCCAGGATAATCGAGGATTCTATGAAATGAGGTGAAACGGATGAACTATTTTAGCAACGATTCTAATGGAAGGTAACTCCAAATAATCGTAATTAATTGGGAGATTTAATCACTAAAAGTGCAGTATGAGGAATGAATGCAATTTTTCTCGCATAAAATATTTATGAAATACCCTACCTCCTACTGATTTTACCAGACAGCTTAGTATCATTATTAATATTATTAATTTTTTATATTGAATATTTAGAGGAAATAGTATTCTTAGCGCGTTTGATGCTAGTAGTTTTGTCTGAAATTTTTCAACGGTCACTATCTTTTTAAATCTTCAAGAGAGGCGAGTATGATTGCAAAAACAAGCAGCCAAGTAGCAAAAAGCTATTATCCATTCATGAATGAATTTCAAACAATACCTTTGAAATATAATGGAAACAGATGGTCCTTGTTGCCAAATTTTAAAAATTTAAATGAAACTGTATTTCAATCTTAGTTTTGAAGTTTAAGTAAACTCAACACAAATACTACATTAGATCGTCGAAAGCATCAAAAATTCATTGTGAATTTAAAGGAAATGTGGGAAAAAGCTATAATTCGAAAGAAAAATTGTCCATTTAGAAATTTCTTAGGAGAAAGAAATCAGTAAAACCTAAGGCAAGAATGTGGATCATTAAGTTTAATTTAATATAACAAGCTTCGATAACGATGACGTTTTGAAATGGTTGGAGTGATAAACAGAAAATAGGCGAAAAACAAGTAAGAAAACGTATTTTTTTCATTCAACAGATCACCATTCCTATACAGTTAAATCCATATGAAAACAGTCTTTGACAATTTTTCTACAAAAAAAAAAGTATATATACATATATCTATATCAAATAATGTATTCGAAAAGGAAGTATTTTACCCAAGGATTTGAAAAGCGAAAACGTTTCCTTTCAGTCGTCTATTGTCATTGTTGTTGTTGTTTCTTTGGATTGCTTTTAAATTTTTTTCTCCATTGCATACAATCTTTTTTTTTCTTTTTTTCTGTTGCTATTTCAATCTTTAGATAAAGAAAGATAAATTTAAAAAATGAAATGATTCAATGAAATACTTATTACTTCTGAGCTTCCTTTCTTAGAGACCAAAGAATTGACTTCAGTGAAAAAGTGATATAAAAGATTTTTTTACTTCTTCACCCAAAGCTCTGTTAGATATTTAAGATATTCATGAAAAAAAGTTGTCATACTTTCTTTTTTTTTTTTTTTTAATATTGTCTGATTCTGAACATTCTATAGTGGAATTAATAAAATTCAAGTAAATTTATCACTCAAAATGGTTAAGTTTTGCTTCCTTCCTCTTCCAATTTTTTTTTTTCTTTTTGGTTTTTTTTTTATGAAAAATATGTTATTTTTTCCTTTCAACTCCGTACATTGAAAACATGTATTTTAACCAGAACCAACAAACAACAGAAACTAAATTGAGTGAACAAAATATTTGAAATACAACAAAATAATCATTTATTTTTTAAGTAATTCTTACACTGTCTTGTAAGTTGGTTCGTCTTGTTGACGATGGAGTCGCGACGTTCTTATTAATTATAAGTTGACGAGTTGCATCTGTTGCGGATACTCAATCAAAAGAGACCAATAACAAATTTACTTACTTCTTTTATTTGAATATGAACTTGTAGTTCGTCCACGTCCTCTATTGGATTTACGGCTTATAATGCGACTGCCATCGCTTTCCTGTGGCGAAGAGGCACGTGAAGCTGAAGGCGTACTTACTTGAGAATCATTTGCTTTGCTCAAGTATTTCGGCTTTTTAAGAAGCTGATAATTAAATTTGCCTCCAGCCCGCTCATTGGGTGTTTTCGGCGGTCTACCTCTTTTACGACCGCTCATCACAAATTGTTAATAAATATATAACTCAAACTTTTAATAATTGATCAACGCGTCTTATATTAACTATGCGTCCTACAATAATTGTCTGATACTAGAAAATCTATAAAATCCAAAGGATTTAGTGGAATAATAAGCATCTTAAATATAATAATTTCACTTAATTTACCTTTGCTTGTTACTTTTAACAATTTTTTTTAGCAATAGAAAAACCTTTCACTATAGGTTTTGATAGAATTCAGGAAAATTCATAATTAAAATGTTGGCACCACTGCAGCTGTTGGCGTGATTTCCTGAATTAGACGTTCCAAGTAGAGAAATTTTTATACTCTGCACATAACAAACCGCAACAAAACGAAACGGTTGGAAATGAAATGAAGAATTCGTTTTGTTTTTTTTGACGAAGGTGACTATAAAACGCAAATAATAATTTTGAACGGGATTACCACTTATAATATATAGACGAAGAAGGTATTATTAATTCTTATTTTAGAAAAAAATTTCACATCAACAACAAGATTATTCTCGAAAAATACATTTTGAAACTTCTCCATTTTTGCTTTGATCTTTATCTCGACATTATTAAGCAAATCCAGTTTCAATTGTTGCAGTTCAGTTCGACTCATTTATTATTACTATAACAACGTGCTCAAAAATTTCAATACAAAAACGATTAGTATGGGTCGATTATGTTTTTTTTTCATAATTTCTTATAATTTCTAATAATTTCTAATAAATTACGGGTATTTAATTGGAGGCATTGATTTGAAAATAACAATTTCCAATAATTATATCATGTATTCGTTTGGCTATGAAT
This sequence comes from Glossina morsitans morsitans, assembly GCA_001077435.1. NCBI lineage: Eukaryota > Metazoa > Arthropoda > Insecta > Diptera > Glossinidae > Glossina > Glossina morsitans. The sequence continues at coordinate 7,704 of CCAG010003862.1, read as the reverse complement.
ATGTGACGTATAGATATAAAATACACATTTGTCATATTTTATTACACGATAAGAGGTCCATTCATATACGATACCATATATGAATATACGATAAATTATCGTGTAAACTGAAGTACATGCTCACTCCTTATATAATATTTTGGTTCTTTTAATTGAATCTTTACGCCTATTTAGTAGGTCTTCGAATTTACCTTAAGAAATAAGCTTCAAGAAAGACAAATTTAACGCAATTTTTATTATTGTGAAAAAAACTATGAAACTATAATCGAATAAGAACGAAAAAAACGTACCGTTTTGTGCTACGAACGAGCGGACTGGCGAATTGGTTTTCTTTTTTTCCGGATTAATCTAATTAGAATAGGCAAAAAATTAGAAGATTGGAGGCATCTATTTTTTACAAAGTTTTGAAGTCTTAATCATAATTTTAACAAATCGTTGTGAATCGATGCATCCATTCACTAAGTTATATATATATGCTTTATTAGATCTTCAACAAAATGATACGTTATTCCGCTCATCTGGTACTTACGTCTCAAATTATTTTTTAAGCAAACTAAACAACTAACATATGATTTGATTGGGAAAAATAAAGTTATCAACATAAATATAAACCACTAAGCAAATAGAGGGCGATGCAATGAAGCATTATTCCTATTTTCGGGTTTGGACTTCAACTTTGCCAACTTTTTAGAAAACTTTGTGGGAATTGACGGTTCATATTGTTTTGAATGTATACATACTATTAACACAAAAGGAAAGCGACACACAAGAACAAATAAAGGCAATTTATTTTAAATTTAGAAATTATTTATAAAATTTATTTTTATTTTACACTAATGTACATTTTTTTATAATTTGTGACTTGCAACAGAGAACTTTGATGTTAAAGTTGAAATATATTCATCAAATTTTTGCGATTGTTGCGAGAGATAAATGGTAATCTCCAAATTATGGATCAATATAAAGAAAAATATGTACCTAGCATATATATCTACATATAATATATATATATATAATCAATCTTCTTTATCACTAATCAATAAACAAGCTTGTTTGGTTTTATATTAGGTTCCTTGTTGCTCATTTTTGTAAATTTCTTGTTTTTGCTTACGATGATTCCTTTATTTATGCTGCTAAAACCATATGTTTTTGTTTACATTTTCCATTTACCGTTTGGGGGTTTTTAACCCGAAAACGAAAATGACTTTTTTTATTGATAAGTGAAATGAAGAAATAAGAGCAATGAATTTAAAAGAACCAGCATCGAGGTGGACTTCCTTGACGCAGTTGAAGAAAGCAAACAATTTGCCTAACATTTTGATTTGACAAATATATTTTAAATTGAAAGTAAATCTTCCGTATTTATATTTTGTATTTTTTAGAAACCTTTCAATTTAATAGAAACAGTCTTCATTTAGCCTTTATATGCTTTGCAAATATCGGTAGATTCTCGTAGGAAGTTGAAGAAATCGAAGTCTCACCCGAAACACCGAAGAATATATTATTGCGTATAAAGTCTTACCAGTGGGCAGATTTGTGTTTGCAGAAAAAAAGTACACGTGGCAAGTAAAGCAAAAATGAACTTCTGTCACAAGTGAACCAGAGTTCCAATTTTATCCACGTCCTCTGTTAATAATTTCAAAAGTTTGCAATGTTGATTACTGTTTCGATGTTATATGGCTATTATTATTTTACTGAAATAATTGCATGTAATGCATTAATGCGTTTCAATCTATTTCCTACACAGGGGGCTATAGGATGCATAGTCTAATTAATATAACCGATGCTTATTATGTTTACATAACACATTTCGTAGAGATTACAGTTTAATATTATTAGACAAAAATAAAGGGAGAATAAGGGGCAAATTTAACTTTCATTTGTTTACAATTACACTTTGCAAGGCTTGGCGAATTAAGAGTGTTAATTAGACGGTTGGGGTAAAAAGCAAAAAAAAAATATATTTACATTTCGCAAATTTAAAATTTTTTATTTTATTTTAATTTACAGCTGTTTCTCTTCTCAATACAACTCCAAACAACCAATACAAGGGCAAACCGAGAGCTATTTTGCTTACGCTTGATTTGACTGATATAAGAAACCGATTCTCGCACCTTTTTTCCATAATACAGCACAAAAACTCGAAACTCAGAGCTGAGACCTAGCTAACGCTTTACATAATCAGCACTTTGTATCTTCTCTATTTCTTTGAGTGTGTTTGCTTATTACGTTTCAATATTTCAAGCTCAACATGTAGCCTTCGTGTGTCGCCGAAGCAAAGTCATATGAGTAACATTGTTTACATAACCCTAAATGAAGTGCGAAATTAATTAAGCGAAATGTTTCTTTTGAAATGACTTTTTTGAAACAAAATAAAATTATAAAGTGACAAATTTTTTTACCCATGTAGAAATAAATAGCAATATACTTTAATTTAGCTTTTCCTTTAAAACTATATTCTGCTTAAAATGTGAACCATATGATTTTTTTTTTGTTTTCATAAATACGTCACTGTTTTGCCCGTCAAAAATAACGCAACATACATTTAAACTATGCCAAAATTTTACGTCCACACACAACGCAACGCAAAGTACATGTTCAGTTATTTAAAATACCCACAATCGTTCGTAACCACATATAACGCCTAACACTTTTCCGCTTTGTTTAGCTTTTTTGTGCATTGAATTGTGACTTTGAGAAATGTTTTGGTACTAGTTTCTTGAGAATATCTTCAGGGAATTGAAAGTTATAGGTGAAATTATGGAAAAAGGTATTTTTTTGAGGTTGTTCTAGTTTCTTCTCTATTGTGGTCGTAAATAAATCAGTTAATTTTTTAATCTCATATTCTTAATCGATCAAGGAAAGTTTGTGCCAAATTTCAGCTTCCTGTCTTGTGTGAATTAGCAAGGTGTGTACAAAGCCTTCGCAGTTTTAATGTTATACAAAGTGTTTTTAAATGACCGAAACAAGTTATCTAGCATCTAATGGGAAATTTTTCTAGTAGAAAAAGTAGATAATAAAATTCTGTTTATATTAGAGTAAAAATGCCAGTGAAGCGAAATTATGTTAACTGATCAATAGGGGCAATATCTTAACACAAATAATAGAATTTTTTCCGTTCTCTTACTTTAAAGCTTTTACGTCGTTTGCACGGTTTTATTGATATTTCACTTATCAGGATGTAAAAATCGCAATTTATTTGGAATATTTCGTTCAGAATCCATTTTTATCCGAACTGCTTGCGATGATGTAACGGTCTCTGTAGTTTGTAAAATGTAATTATTGTTGTATTGCAAGAAATCAAGCATGTGGAGAACGTATTTTAACGCAACTGAAGAAGACTTGCCTCTCCTTTTGAAAAAATTTACGATTGGAAAAATTAAATTCCCTTAACTTTAAGAGGGCCGACACAATAAGGCGTCATTTAGTGTGTTAAACACAATGAGCAGCGGTATTACCATGTTGCTTGACAGGAAAATGTAAACAAAAACATACGGTTTCAGAACCAAAAATAAAGGAATCATTATGAACATGAACAAGAAATTTGTAGAAAATAACAATAAGGAAGGAATAAGGATAATATAAAGGTAAACAAACATATTTATTGATCAGTGATAAAGGAGATAACGAAAATTGACCAAAAAGAAAATTTATACAAATGAGAAGATACGTGTGATGTTGACAAACTTTTTGGGATTTCGTTTGAGTAAACCTGTCTGGATAACTATGACACTACAAGAAACCGAAATTTCAAATCACATAATAAAAAAAATATGCATTGATGTAAGATAAACCAAAATTAGATAAATAACTTTAAAATTGAAATGATCATCACTTCTTCTTGTCCTGCCTTGTGCAAAACCGTATGATTTGCCAATTCCCATAAAGCCGGCAAAGTTGAAGTCCCACATACCTAAAAACTCATATCTGAGAAAAATGATCTTTTCACTATTCGTGCATTATGTAGTAAGCACGCGCAAATGGAGAAACACTTTCACTTGATTTAAAAGAAAAAAAAAACATGATAACATTATTAAGTAACCCAGCTTTCCTCATTTATCTCAAATACAAAGAACAATTCCTTTTAATCAATGCATTAATGTATTGTTAAGGAAGCAAAGTTTGTCCGTTAAAAAGGCCGAAACTAATACTTGGGTTCTTGTACTTATTAATTTTGTTTTATTTCAAATTGTAAGAGCTATTTTACGCAGTGAAATTAATGTTTTTGTTTCCAGCGTCATTTACCATAGTCTCTTGGATCTACCTTCAAAGGGTGGGGGTATATTTGACATTTTGTCGAAAAACTTGCGGTCTGTGTAAAAATATTCCCGGTCGCAAAACTTTGGGTATCGACTTCCATATCTAGGAAAATCGTTGGAAGTCCTTACGCTAATGTTACTACTGCAAATGGTGAAAAAGAGCACCTCTGTCTTCCGGGTTTTAACTCATTGCTTTTAAATTGAGACAGATACAATGACGCGCTATTCTTCAGCTCAAGTGTCACCTGCCTTCTAAAACAGAGGTTCTATGGAACTAAAACTTTTGAAGTTGTTACTTGTTGTTAGAAGACACTGCGTGTATGGTGTGTAGTAAAAAATGTGTGAGGGTGTTTGTAAAAATATGCAAAATTTATTTTGTAAAATACATACATAAAGTGATTCCGACAAGGTAATATTTTCTAGAGAAAAAATTGTTAAAATTTACAGAGAAAGAGTAAAAATAAGTTAAGAATGCCCATAAAATTGCATGCAAAGTAGAATGAAACTCGTATTGACAGAATTAAATTACTACTGAAACGCATTCGGCTAACTTCGATTGCTAAGCACCTAAGCAAGTAAATTGGATTGCATCTTACGAACTTACTTCGGTTAGTCCGCATTACTATGACGGGGAGTAATAATTACATTCAACCATCATTCTACATATATGTCTATTATTGTGCCATGCAGTTCCTTTTACAGTTGCCTAACAACAAGTAAGAACATTGTAGTCGGGTAACGTCGGCAGTTATTCACTCGTTTTGTTAATAATACACCAAAAATTATACATTATTCTCATGCGAAGGTATCCAAAAATAGACTTACGTGCTCCAAATTGGGAAAGGCTTATTTATATGTCAAGTTACTGTTTTGAACTAATTTTCATGATAAAATATTAAAAATTATAACTTTTTAGTATATAAAGATTCAGTTTTCTTAAGAACAGTGATATGAAAAGGAGCCCAATAAACTGCATCAGCCGAACCAAATTTCGTATATCAATTTATCATGACAAAGTACTGTTGTATTATGAAAATTACGATTTTTTTTTTACATTACGACTTTTTAAATTAAGCTGTTATATGGGAAGTGGACGAACAAATGGACCGATCCAAACCATTTTGAACAGCGTTCATGTCAGGGTCAAAACACCTTAGTGTACCGAATTTCATCAAAATATCTAAAAAATGTCGACTTGTAGGTTGAACGCAAAAGTACATAGACAAACATCAGGCGTCAGAAATTATTCCATAACCGTAAATTTACAAAGAAATCAAATTTAGCAAATTTGGACCACATGAGTCTACTTTTTGCATACCCGCGCATATAAGGAATTCAGGAAATGCAAACTTGACATAAACAGGGGGTGGACCAAATTTGAGTCACATGGTTCGTACATTTTGCGCCCCATTCCATATGAGATTTCTCATGGGATCTTCTCGTAACACCTTCAGAAAAAGGTTTAATTTTTAATGTATTATGACGAAAACAGCGAGTATGAAGCAGGTAGATCTGTTATTTAGACCCTATAGAGGTTGTCACGAAAAACAAGCTCTTATAAGGAGAAAATTTTTTAATTTCTGGACTTTCAATGCGGGAGCTGAAAAATAATAAGATTTTTAGGAAGTAAATTAAGTTTGCTAAAATTGGGTGATCATGTCATGTGATGTTCTGGACATGTTCCAATGTGGGGACTTTCATGACAATTGTGCTTTTGTATGAAAGTAATGTGTAATTTTTGGCACATAACTGTACTAGGTGTAATGGTGTAGGGTATCTAACGGTCGTCCTTATCCAACTATAATGCTCTTACTTATGCTAATTTTCGTATCAAAGGTGCTACTCGATGAAGCTTGACCATCAATTTGGGACATTAAGCACCCATGCAATATTTAATTGTAGTACCTCGTCGTTACTAAGAGAGCAAGTAGAGGAATTGATAGAGAACCCGGAAGTTACGCCAATTAACTTCTTCAACCTTTAACTCGTTTGCATAACCGAGCTTAAATATTAATGATTTTTGAATTCTGTTTAAGGATCTATTTATATATAAATCGTCTTTAATTTGTTCTATTTTTTATTTCAATAAATTGCTTAATTTAAATTTATGAACATTAACTACTACACTAAGTTTTTTATATCTATTACCTATGTGGTATGTGTGTTAACTTTATTAAATGCTGGTAACAGTTAAAAATTTTTGAATCCAAGAATCATATAAGATAAGTAAGCAATAACAGTACGCACCGACAGTGCATATTGAAACCTCAGTCACTTGCAGCAGTAGCGGACTGATGCAAACAACGAAAAAATCAAAATAAATTCAAAACCTGTTTGTTCAAGCAAAAGTAGAGGAAATAGAAAAACATTTTAAAAAGAATAGTTAATTGAAAGAGCTTCCCTTTTACGCAACCGTGAACGTGAGCTCTTGATCAACCGGACGAATTTAGTAAAAGCCCACCACAGTCTCTACGTAAGTTGACGCGAGTATTAAATATTTTCTGAATTTCAAAATACAAATTGAAAACTTCAAAAAAATAGTCTTCATGAAGTTCATTAAAGATATTCTAAAATCTCTTGTTATTAAAACGCCTGCATATTCCGATTCATTTTTCTTCCAATGAGATTTCTGAAGTAGGCACAAATACGATCATTGGGTAGCGGAAAGACGTTCGTCAATTAGAAATGGAATTCAGGACAGAGTAATAACGCTGCAGGTAGTGGGTGCACAAAATCCACTTATATGATATACGTTCACTCTTAAAGATCTTTAACACTAGATCTACCGAGCACGTAATTTTGTTTCTTTTTCATTCCATATATGAAAATACCTTTAAATGCTTATAACCGCACGAGATATACCTATCCGAACCAAAAGGGGTCATTTTAATGCCCTATTTTTGTTAACTTCCCACAGTCTTGCCACATAATGGAGATAGAAGCTTGAAATTTGGCAGAGGCATTCCTTGATCGATTAAGAATGTGAGGTTAAAAACGGGACGTGATATTTGTTTGTGCTCGTTCCCAACATGCGACCCAAATGTTCGTCGGGCTCACCCTCATTGTCAGCCCAATAATAATCCAAATCGATAAAATTTTAATTCCGTTCGTGTCAAATTTCGGCACCCTATCTTCATTTGGTAGAAAGTATGTATGTGCAAACCGTCGGTAATTCCAGTGTTAAATGCAAATTAAAGAGGGGAATTTCCTCTATTTGATCTTCACATATAACTGATTTGACATTTATTAGAGTTTTAAAACTTTTTCATCCTAATATTTATACATATTAAGTGTAGTTTTCACTTTTTCACGTTCGTCTCAGATTGATGATGGGAACTCTTTAAAATTAAGAAATTGCATGTAATAAGGCATAGAAACTGGCCATGTATATATATATATATATATATATATATATATATATACATATGTATATATATATATATAT
>CCAG010003861.1:0-75607 GCA_001077435.1 Glossina morsitans morsitans | reverse complement strand
TATATATATATATATATTATATATATATATATATATATATATTTATTTTTGTTACAATTCTATCGATAAGGTTTGGTAAATCGTGCCCGATCGACGTGAAATTTGCGCCATGCATATATCAAATTTATACAACACTTGAGGGAAAAGTGATCCTTAACACCGGCAGGTCTTTTTTCCCCATAGATATTTACCAGAAAAATACTACTTGGAAAAAAGGATAAACAAAAGTCTATAAATAACTAAGAAGTCGAAAGCCCCAAACAATACGATCATTGTCTTGGATTTTCAAGCTATAATCCGGAAATGTTTAAACTAATGACAGGCTTGTGATTAGTGATTTTCGATCGATGAATTAGGTATTAACAAAAAAAAAAAAAAAAAAATTCGCAAAATTCATCATTTATTTGAGGTAATGAGTATATCCGACCGACGAATATGACTAACTCGCTTTCTTACTTAATTATATAATTTACGTCGTTTATCGTAAATAACAATAATTGACCGATGGTCGTAAATTATTATTTGAATTATCTTTTGAATGAAAATAAATATGAGCAGAGATGATTTTGTGGATTAATTTCTGCATTCATACTTACAATTATATCAATTTTTAATTTGATACCTACAAAAAAAAAAACAAAAAAAAAAATAAATAAATAAAAAAATACTTTTAAAGAAAACAAACTCTCTATGTGTTCGGTTATATTTTTTCCGTTTTAAAAAATTAACAGTGAAAATTGCTTTATTTAAATTTTCTGCAACACTCTAAGCTATAACATTTTTTTTGTTTTTTTTTTTTGTTTTTTTCTTCTCGTTTAACCTAAGACAAATACCAACTCAATTAGAGCGACCTAACAAAGCTATGCCAATAAACAGTTGTTGAAGAAACAACAAAGTTAATATTGGATATAAATAAATAATAAAGCGGTGAATATACAAAAAAAAAAAAAGCAACAATATGAAAAATAATTTTTCGACTGTTTCAACTGGACCTTTGTTAATTATGAACGTTATTCTGATGAAAATAATGATGAAATGTTAACTTTAGATGATCGGTTTACATTTCCAACCTATGACAGTATTCTTCGAAAAGCAATGAATTTAAGATTATATAACAGAGCGTTTTTTACAATTTCGATTTTTTTCCAAGATATTGTTAAAGGATGCAAAAGGAAGAGAACACAAGAGCAATATGTAAAACAAAATGTTCTTACCGAAGAAGAATTATAAGTACGTTTAAGGAAAGGACAATTGATATATAGAAAAGAAGATTTCAGATTAGCATAATAATGCGATAACTAAAAAATTTAACAACTAATCGTAACTTAAAACAGACTTTTATTGCATTTCAAGTCATTCATTATATATATATATATAATGTAATGAATGAAAAAAAATATATGGATGAAAAAGTGCGACCCGACGCGTCGAACGTATTCCGCATATTGCCTGACGACTAAAAAAAAGTTAATTAATTTTCGTTTTTACAAATCTTTATTACTTCTAAGGTCATTTAAGGCAAACGCCAAATTTTTTATAGGAAATCGTTATGAATATATTATCATTACGCCTGTGGTGGGAACATAAAAAATGGAAAGCAAAATGGAATGGCATTTTATGCCAAAATTCTATACCGGCTTGTTATGAACATTTGGCATTCATTACCCGAAATGTTTACTGCAATTTTGTTTTCAAAGTTTGTACATTTCATTTAGGTGGGGATTTGAGAGCAATATTTCTTTCATCCTTTTATCTCTTCAAAATTTTTCATTTCACTTTATTAATCCAATTTTCTAAAGAAAAAAATAACAAAAGATATAAAAAAAGCACTGTACTAAGTACCCTTTAACATTCCAATTGTCCCCATTTCGATTTTAAAATATAAAATAGACTTAATATAGATAGCACCCTTAGTGTATATTGCAAAATTTTACAATTTTCTTTTTCTTTTTGTTCTCTTTTTTTTGTTTTTTTCTTTTTTTGTGTTTTTTGTTTTTATGAAAACCAAAATGGCTTGTGAACATAAAATGAAAGCCACTCCTACTAGATACAAAGAAAAAAAAAATAATTTCTTATAAAAGTTTACCCATACTATCTATACATCCTTAGCTCTAGCAAGAAGGTAATAAAATTCAAATGTGCATCAAATTTTTATGTAAATATGTTTACCAAATTCAGCATATAACACCCGTCACGAAAGGGTAGAGGTATACTAAAGTTATATATATTATTCCTTTTTCATGTGTACAGAGAAATACACTCGAAAGATTTCTGAGGTATGTATTTTCTTGATCAGCAAGCAATTCGTATTCGATTTAGCCATATTCGTTTGTCGGCTGTTTTTCAAATTCCGCAAAAACCGCAAATGCAAATTTGGAATTTTTTTTGTTTTTTGCTTTTTGAAAATTTCTTTCCTTTGTAACGTATTTAGCAAACGAAGGCAACAACACGCACTACGTGTTTTTGACCATAAATTTTTATTTTTAAAATAAGTTTCTCTACGAAGACGTGAGCCATGTTAAAAATTCGAGACTAAAGCAAAATCACCTTTTTCCTCATTATGTGGTAAGAAAGGAATTACTTAAGTTGGAAAAATTTACACATTCGACAATAGTTATACACAACTGCGGTATACAAATTTAAATTTTTGATGCGTTTTCAAAGTGTCAGAAGACAAACGAGGCCAGTTAAATCGAATAAGTATTTTAGATTAATCAAAAATATATGTGCTTTACATATCGGCAAACTTACTATATATAACCATCGGATGTGACAATTTTATATAAAAGCAAAAAACACAGGTTTTTAGGAAAGTGGAAAGAAAATTACAATATCTATGTGTATATGCATGAATTTTATGTTTGCATACGTCATACGTTCTCACACAGCGAAAGAAATCAAATAAGAAAAGAAAAATAAATAAACAAAACAGCGCCGTAACAGTGAGCATAACTTCGTTATGCTTTTTGCGACATCAGAAAGTTTTATTGATTGATTGATGCGAAACTTTCGTAATCAATTCCTCATCCAAAGTTGTCCACATCTTTCACATTTTCATGATTACTACTCTTTTGTTCCCTTTGTAAAAATTTGTTACTTTGGAAGTTTCTTATTCATAAAGAATTTTCGACTTACGTTAACAACCGAATAAGCAAACTAATGTGACGAAATCAGGAATTAGTTAGCTTTTGCAAGGTAACGTGAGTCTCATATAAATATATATATATATATATATATATATATGTATATATATATATGTGGTGTGTGTTGGCAAAAAGTCTTTACTTTGAAACAGTCTGTCATCTGGCTCTAGATGTTGATAATATGCAATTTTGTGCACTAATTATAAAGTAATTTCTATTTTAAAAATATGAAATTACAGTTTCCTCTATTGGAACTTGCAAGTATTCCAACATTTCGCGTTTAGTTGATAATATTACTACTTATATATGGTTGTGTTGAAGGCGTTAATTTAATGGAAGAATGGTAACCACGTTTCATCGACTTATATAAAAAATAAAAAACAACAAAAAATTGATTAAAAAGAAATAAATATAAATAACAAAGAACAAAACCTCTTCATTACTATCGGCGGTTAGTAATGATTTTCTCCAAATCGTACTACCGGTTATTGGAAATTTGTTTGTGGCAGATAGGTATTAAATCGCATATAAAATGGTGAAATATTTTGAAATTCTTGATTTCGATTTGAGCATGAAGTATATAAGACATCATTGGCGTTATTGCTTGTTGTCCAAGGATAATTTTGCTGTTGATTTTGGCTCCAATTATTTGTATTATATAAATTTTTATCTAATTCTTTATAGGGGTACATTGTGGGTTGTAACTCTTCTGTGGTAGGTGCTGATTCATGTGTGATCTGTTTTTGATACATACTCTCGTAAGGATACGAATACTGTGATTCTGTTTCAGGTAGAGCATTCACACATTTACTATTGGCATTTACTGTTATATTTGAGGAGGCTTTTGTTTTGTTGGTAATGAAGTTCTCGTTGCTTCTGTTGCAATTGTGGCTATCCTTGACATAAAAGTCGACCAGCTCATTGTTATTATTAAATGTGGGCCCACTAAGAGCCCTTGATTGTCATTCACCGGTTGCCGTTACAGTGGTCCACTGCCATGGACTGCAATATCCAGGTTTTGAAGTACTACAAGTAAGATTTTTTAATTTTGGAATTTACTAAAATTAAATTGTAATATAAACCTTCCAAATAGAGGATGCCATAGCGGGGTACCCGCATCCAAATTTCCACCGCCGTCAATAGACCGTGATTGATGGATTAAGTCTGAGTTTACATTAGTATTACCTCTTTGGTGTTTGGTATCGTTTATAACGTCCGAATTTACCCTGAGGCTAGGCTGCGTCAATTCATTCAAGTCTGCTCCGTATACGTTTTTAGTTGTTGTTACGAAAGGTCGAAATTTATTGCCGGATTTTTGAAGTCCTATTGCTTCTGAAGTAGTAGCGTTTTCACACGATGACAAGAAGCTATTTTGTTGCTTATGACCAGGATCCAATAAATGTGCAAGTGATTTACATGTTAATCGGGGCTTGTTTTCGGAACTGTCTTTTTGAGAATTCATCCCTTGCTTTATTTGCGTTTTACGGCGACTTGAATTTATATCTTTTGCATTACAAAGTTTGTCGGCTCCATCAATCTCAAACGGACTTTTCTCAACAGCGTTTAAGGACATCGTGGGTTTTGGAAGCATATCACATGAGAGTACATTTTTAGGCCTTTTCTGGTTTTTAAAACTAACCGACTCGCTATTCTGTTTGGCTTGCGTGGAATAACTTAATGGGCGCAGTTGTTTTTCATTGGAATTTAAAGCACTTTGACAATGCGTTTGGGAAACATTTTTCAAACCTTGGGTATTTTCAGGTGCACTTTCTGCCTTTAAATGGACCACGCCGTTGCCAGCATTCGCAATTTGCGAGATTTGTTTTAAATAATTTCTATAGACTTCTTCCAGATGTTGTAACTCCATTTGAGAATTATAAAATGGTAAAAAACTTGGAAGTTGTTGTTGCATTGCTAACGGCTTTTCCAAAGAACTTATGAGGTCTTGCGAAATTTGTCCGAAATAAGGAAGCCAGAAGACTTGATTCAGCACCGCCAAAGTTGCAGCATTTATACCCGATGCCAAGTTTGAGTCAACATGGACGCATTTCTTGTTCATAGTTTTGGATGAGATGTCATCATTTGCAATAACATTGTTCGTTTGAGCGGGAATTTGAGGTGTTTGGCAATTAAATTTACTTATTTCATTTATTGTTTTAAAGGGCACAGATTGGTGTTGTTGTGATGTATTTAATGATGGTGATTGTCCTGTGCTTACTGCTCTAGTCTTTTCAACTTCGGCTTCATTCTTAAGTATAGCTTCTAGTTGGGCCATTGAAATAACTAAAATATTCGGATTTTGAATTATTTCAGGATATGCAAAAGCTTCTGGCAATCTGAGTTCTGGACGAGTTGTTATCAGGAGTGGAATTTCCCGAGCAGGTGAGGCTAATACAGCACCCAAACGATCCTTTGGCACAAGAATCGGATCTGGCACTTTCCATTGAGAATTTCGTAACAGCAATTGAAGTTGAGTATATGGATCTGGATCTTCGTCACTTATTGTTCCCATTCCTTTAACATCGCCATTATGTAAGCTTCGAAATCGTTTGCTAGCCGGCTCATTGTCATCATCTTCTTCTATTACAACAGTATCTATTAGACTATTTAATACATTATTATTTGTATTTAATCTCTGCTTTCCTAAATCGATAGGCTCGTTTTGTGAATGCGTTAAAGTATTCAAGTTCATGAATTGTTCGAAAAGTAGATTTTTAAGGGACACAGACGTTGATGCTAACAGAGATTCATCATCTGTTCGTGGTGATTTTATGACATCTGAACTAGAGGTAACTGCACACTGACTTCGCGATTCGGACGGCGGACAGACTTCTTCACGTTTTTTATAACTCAAATCTTTAGGAGAGTTGCTGATTGCATTTAGCGCACCTATCAGTGGCATCGTTTCACAAGAGTTGGATTCTGCTTGTTGAATCCTTGTTTGATTACTTTCAGACTGTTTTCCAAATGATTCTATGCAGTTGTTTGCTTGGAATAGGTCACTGATTCCCTCGATTTCTCCAGCTTCATTAAACGATAGACACTTTGGAGTCTCATCCACGGTGGAAATTGCTTCTTCGGGCTGTTGAATCTTCATTTCTATTTTGTTTTTCAAAATTTCGCTATCATCTATCATGTTCTTTTCACAACTGGTTTTCATTAAAGAATCTATAAGTTCAGCGTCACTGCTGGCATTATCATCGCAGTGCTGTAGAAGATCAGCATCGTCTAACAAATCTTTTAGATTTTTTGTTTTTGCTTCAAGACTCTCTGCGATATCTTCTGAAATTCTTTTGCTCTCTACACCCCGTAACGTATTCTCCAAAATATCTAGTACTAAAGAATCTTGATGATTAGCGTCTGAATTTTCTGGTACTAATAAAACTGTGCTGCATGTGCTGTCAATCATGTCAAAACCATGATTCTCTTCTAACTTGTTTGTCAGACTCTGGTTGATTGGTAAAAATAAACCTGTTTTTGGACACAACTGCAAATTAGGTTTTAGACCAGCTTCTTCTTCTTCTTGATATGTCTCCGCGGGTATGACGTCCAGCGTCTGTTTTGAAAGCGAATTTGTTATGGAATTCAAAATTTTATCTGAAGCTATGTCGAAGTCTGTCTCACTACAATAAGTCTCAGAGCATTGCGGCAAATCAGAGATTTTCTCGACGTTTTCGTCGAACAGGTTCATTTGGGATGCAGTGTCAATATCACATCCTGCTTTAAGTGTTTCAGAGGCAGTGTGGGATAATTCAACTGATGGAAACCTCTGAACCTTAATAGAGTTATCATACAAACACATCTTTTTAATTTTCCTTTTTTTCTGCTTCTTGGATTTTTTCTTTTTATTTACGTCCTTAATTGCAACCGTACCGGATTTCACATCAAAGTCATTTTCGGCAACTTCCCTGAAGTTCATCGAACTTAGGCAATTCTCTGGCAAATTATGGTCCTGATATATTTGCTGGACCGTTTCCTGACATATTTCACGTTTCACTTTTAAAAATGGCGTGGAATAAAGTTTTACAATTTTAGACGAATTTGGATCAGTACACGGTATTGCTCGCCATCCGTTCGACGTCTTGGTAATTCGAATTCGATTACGTTTATCATAATCCTCGCAGCGAACTTCTACAATTCGCGTATCGTCCTGTTTCACCCATAAAAAAATTGGGTTTATTTTCGCAATAGGGACGTTACCTGATAAATGTGAGACTGGAGACATATCACGTTTCACTTCCGCAATTTTAGTTATGTTGACGGAGCATTCATTACCAATCGAAGAAGATACACATAGCTTTTCACCCTTGATGTTCTTTGCAGAACTTGAGTTGCATATTTTGCTCTTTACACTGCATTTTGTTTCATTTTTAATATCGCGTAGCAGACCTTTCGATCTAACTGTTTCTCCTATCTTCAAGTGGCCAAACTTTGGTTTTAATGGTTTTTTTGTCGAACCGCGAGAACGTCGAGTACTTGGCTGCTCTTCAAACACCAAAAAAATATCTCTTGCTATTCTCCGGCGCTGCGACTTCCTGTGACACACTTTTTCCGATGATACTGCCGTGGAACCTTCTAGTTTCTTGACCTTTTTACTATCTGACTGCCCATTTGTATTCGAAGATGAATTTACGCATGTATTTGTTTTGGAAGCAGCTCTCTTTGTAGCTATATTTCTCGGCATGTTGCAATTAAATTATAAATTGATTGTCATTTCAAGGGTGCTCGAATTAGAACCTAAAAACACTTTCTCAATTAGAATATCAACGATATTATTTATCCTCATCATTTACCACATAACCACGCATATACAGAACGTATTAAAATTCCACTGTTCCCATGAATATTGTTAAAATTTTATGACAAAATCGATGCAATTTTATATATATCATAATAACTTAAAAGTGAATGGGGCGTATAGGAATTTAGCACAATTGAATCGTTGATTAGTGTTGCATTGAAATTGCTTCATACTTATTTAGTATGTTGGCAGTAACCACTTTTTTTTGAGAGAGTTGCATTTATTCATATTGAGTCTCTGGATCAGAGGGATCGCATAAGTAAACAAATTTCGTGAATATTTATTGCAATATTCTCAAACACGATAGAATACAAAAGATTAAATTACGAAATTTAATTAAAATATTTTGAAGTAAGGCAATAAAGTTTCTCTAAAACTTACTGAACTTTTTCTCAAATTCTAGTAAATAACACCTATGCATCGCAATTTAAAACATATCTCTAGTTATCGATATATTCATTATGATAACTAGAGTAGCCAGTCTATTTATTATATATCTTTTGAAATTGTAATAAACACTACCGAATAATTTGAACTGACGAAATGTTTTGCCAAGGAGACAAAAAGAATTTTCGTCAATTGTTTTAAATATTTATTTTTTGATTGTTTGTAAGATATGTGAAGATTACTTCAATATTATGCAAATATTTGTTCATCTCTTAGAGTTTTTTTTTATCGAAAATATTCTATTGATAACCAATTTTGACATAACAGAGTTATACAAGAATTCCATCTCTTTTGTGTATTCATATAAGAAGTAAGAAGAAAAAAATTAACATTAATAATGCGTTGACAGGCGCTGTTATAAAAACAATGTATTAAAAAACAAAATAAATAAAAAGCATATGATCGTCCAAAAAAATCTTACGTATTATGCGTGCTAAGACTTTTTTGTTTGATGGAGGGCTACTCCACCGCTGCCACGGAGAACCAAAGGACGATTTCAATAAAATAGTTGCCAGTTGGGATGAGCTCCCGAATAGTGTAAATAGTATAAAACCAGTTCACACGGTCAAGATAGGCATGGTTTCTCCACCGTGTCTTTGCACATGAACTTATAAATTACATTTTTTTCTGACCCACGCGATAAATGCGGTCCTGCGCTTGGGCCTTTAACTGTGCGTTCCAATGAAAGTCAAACAACAGCAAGTGATTGGCGCCAACCAAATTCAAACTTACACCACCTGCTGTAAGCGAAAGGAGTAAAATGCGTTTGTTAACGGATGGAATACTAAATTCAGAGACAATATCCTGGCGGTTCTTAACAGGTATTCGGCCATTCAAGGCGATGATGGATATACCAGCTTACTCAAGATGAATTCCGTCCACTGCGGCACCACAATGACTTTATCGTTTGTGTTTAGTATACTAACTTTTATTGTTTGAAGAACTTTTCTCATTTTCGGCGTTGGTCTTTTCAAATCAAAAACAGGATTACTCCGTCGCATTACTTTGGCATAGGCTTTCGATATACCTTGTTGGTTGCCGAGCAAAGCGCTCTCATTACCATGCGAACTTTTGGCCAAAATTTCTTTAGCACTCACATCCTTATCATCAATAACCAACTGATTCAATTGTTCTAAGAGATCAGGTTCAGATTGCGTAGCTTCGCTTGCTGAACCCATCTGTGGGATATCGTCATTTATTAAGATAATTGTACTTTAAAAGTATGCCAAGACAAAACTCACGGAATCTATTAAACCAGTATGACAACAAATTTGTACAAAACAAGGAAATGGATATTTAAGCGGCATTAGGGCAATTTTTAAGCCTTTCGGATCATCGGCGGATACAGCCACTGTCGGGCCAGCTCACAAAGAACTGTGAAGAGCCTTAAAACGCAGAATATTTTGTAGACAAATTGAAAGGAGTTCTTACAAAGCTTTGTAAAGAAAGTGGGAGCAGTGAAGAGAAGTTAAAAAAAAGATTCCCTATGAGTCTTTTCTCATGGGTGACTTTGGTAGTGGTGTGAAATAAATCGGTAGTCTGCTCGGGTGTTTCATTCTTTATAGCAGCAAAATAAATTCGGCAAAAGATTGTCGCTATTTAAGAAAAGAATTTAATTTTTTTTTTGGTAACACTTTTTAAATGCCGAGCAAGCTCGGCACGAAGTCTCAATATTGAATTCAATGTTTATTAAAATTACGGTATTTATGTATAGTAAAACTTTAGCCTAGGTTTCTTTACAATTATTTTTGCTTAAAATTATATATATATATAATATGCTGATTTCAGCAGTTATTGAAGACGGGAGATAATTATATTTTATATTTATAATTATTACTATTATATAAAACATTTACATTGTGGTTGTATACCTTAATATTAGAGTGTATATCAAATTGGTGGCTGTTTTTGTATTTCCGTAATATTTTCTTGTAATAATGGACATGTGTGGAAAGCCTTCAAGTAGGTATGTGTTCAGAATATCACAGTTCTTTAAATTACTGTAAAAAGCCATAGTCGCCGGCGAATTACCATCCACTAGTAAAAATGAATACCATACGCATTTTTTTTCAATTTGCTTTCTTCGCTTTAATTTTGGTTTGGGTAGAATGACAGACAGCCTCTGCAAGTGGCAGTAGTAAAGACTGCTTTGGTGCTCAAACAGGCATTGTAACACATCTAATGAAACGTTAGTACAAATTTTCAGGTTTACGGAGAGTGACTACGAAATGGGAAATTTGCTTTTTTATTTTCAAATATTTCAGTTATTAAACGAATAAATTTGATTTTGGATGGAAATCTACGATACCATCATCAACACTACTCTTCTATTAACCCTCAATTAATTCCACCTTTATATCCAACAAATGTTGAGAAAATTAAGATCCAAACATATTCGAGAATTCGCCTTGGTCATACAATTGCAACTCATCAATGGATCTTGAAGAAGTCTTCCTTCCCAATCTGCATTTGTGGATGAATTCTTACTATAAAGCACATTCTCTGCGACTGCCTTATCTTTTCCTTGGTTAGAAGTATTGCTTTTGCAACGATTAACCCGTTGGACATTCTAAAATCAGCTTCAGAACGGAATATCAATTCAATATATTACTTTATTAGAACTACTAGGCTCAATATCTAAGGTACTTTTTTATAAATTTGAGCCGATAGCCTGTGTTGCTAGTGGTCAATGTCTTTTTTTTAGTCTAAGAACTTATTTCATTAGTCTAAAATTTTAATAATAATAACAATAACAATATTTGAACTGCAACAACAAGGAAAAAACGTGAGCTTTGCAGCTAAAATATTCTGCTACGTGGATAAGTACAGGTGGACCATGTTTTAAACAAATAATTCAAAATACATTTTTTATTGTATATAAAAATATTCCAAAAAATTAGTATATAAATTGAACAGCAAAAAAAAAAAAATTATTTTTTCATGGAATAATACAATGATGATCTTTATGTAATAATATGATGATAAGTTACTAATGTTTTAGTGTTCGCCGGCGATATCAAGATCTTTCGTGCATTGGTATTCCAAGACGATCTTATTGAGTTATCGAATTGGCGCGAGCATAATGCTATGACTTTTAACCAGAATTGGGCAAAAAGTTATCACTATCTGAGTCTACTCCGTTATCGGTCAATTACTATTTAGATTGCCATAGGCTTGACAATATTGCATTCTTCAACGGTTTGGGTGAGCTCACAGATTGGAAATTGAACTATGGTTTGCAGATTCTGCCCGTGGCAAATAAGTCTAAATACATTCTGGTCTAAGGAGTTTGTTGACTCGTATATCACTAAAAAACTTTATGTTGCACTAACACGATAATAAGACCTTTCCGCGAATATGCCATGATTGTATGCATCATGGGCACCAAGTTGTAATGAATACATTGAATTTATTGGATCTGTTCAGAAGTTTTTTTTGAGATTTGCATTATGTGGTATTGGATTGGGTTTTCCACAACGATTGTAACCTCCCTATGATAGCTGCCTTAAACTTGTTATTTTGCCGTCTCTTCTGAAAAGTCGCATTTAGCTTGACGTGTCCTGGTGTGACGTGACGTGTGTAAGTTGCCTCAGTGTCGCACAAATTGTGAATTATTTGATCCGTTGGTAGCTCTAGTTTAGGTAGCTCTAGTTTTAACGAGTACTACCATTTGTATGAGGGTTACTTAACTTCCATAAATCATATCAGCAGTGACATTCTTAGGTAAAGCGGACCCTGGGTATATCCTGTTAATCTTCCCACTGATCTGATATGAAATTTTGTCAATTTAACGTAAGCGCTTTAAATTATGACTATTTTAATAGATCTGTTTGCATAGAATGAATTCTGGTCTCCTCTTAACTTCTTCTTATGGTCACTCTATTTTAGTAACTTTGATATGAAGAAAGGACACTTCAACCTTCATTAAATTTTAACTCAATGTAATTTCATGTAAAAGTTCATCGAAAATGCGGCTCATGGTCACCGTTACCTACAACTCATAGATATGGTCTGCATGTCCGAGACTTTCATTAAAATACTTTTTATGAAAGAAAATACGCGAAGTACTACAAATAATAAAGTGCTGATTTTTGTGATACACCAAATCGATTGGGGCATGATCTTAACGTTTATGTCTACTTCCGGTAGTATAGTTCGTGTTGGAAATTTTCAATCCGCTAAGAAACGATTTTGTTGATTTTTGACGGATTATAGCAGCAGCATGGACATATTCGTAATCGACTATTTTTACATTGGTAACCATTGTTTTTTGAGTTGAACCACTTCAATAACTTATGGGCAAACTCATCGAAGAGTTTTTTGTATTTCATCAGGTACATTGCCTGTGCACAATTATTAAGCTTACAACCTTGGATTGATTGATGATTATGTAGGCAATTAAATGAAATACAAAACTATGACACATTGTAATTAAATCGATTCATTTAACTGCTATGGCGACAATGAACGATACATGCAAACATACGAACATAATTGTCGCCATCATAAACCATTAAAAGAAGAATTGCATTTGATGCTTGGATTAAAAGACAAAAAGCAGAACAAAAAACAAAATAATGAACATCCGGTTGTTTTTTAAAAACATATTGTTGAAAATATATACATAACAGTTCTATAATGGGCCACTGCTAAACATTGAATACCCTACACAGCTTCGTTTAATGCAGTAATAAAGTCGTTAACGAGTCGAGCGAACAAATTTCATTAGCGTTCGTCGTTGGACTAAAATATGTTGGAATATAAGACGGAAACAAGGACAGACAAGCTTAAATCGATCCAAAATATGATTCGGCATCGATCGATATAATAACTTTCTGGATCTATCTCAAGTCCTTCTGGGTGTGATATAAATCTCTGCGCAAACTTCATCTACTCTTTTTTGCCACAGGTCGTGTAGGGTATAAATACATTCAATCAATCAAGTTGTTCAGCGGACGCTGATGAATTAAGTGTTCTGTTGTTTTTACGAAACAATAAGCTACGAATACGAGTACGACTACGAGTACGAGTACGTTATGAAGTGTTTCATTAATTCAACTAAATTTTCCCAAATTCAAATTAAGAATTAGTGAACATTTGAACTGGCACAGAAAATGCTGCCACCTTTGAGTTTGTTTTCAAAATGTTTCTCAATGATTTGTGTTTAAAGATCTCGTTATGGCCGTTGCTTGCGTATTTGGCGAATATTAAAGGATTTTGTCCAGATTATACGGCAACACAAACTACTGCTACTATTACTACCTTGAGCACAAGTTCGCCGCAAACATCCTCCACTCTGACGAATCAATCAGCGAATACGCAAACAAGCAGTTTATCAGTGAGCACAACAGCTAAACCGAGCACTGAGCCAGATTTTAACAATACAGGATCCACTACGATTCAACCAACGACAACTACTTTGTCACCATGTCCCGCATATCCTTTGATGTGCTTAACCGACGGTAAAAGTCCTATATCATATTGTCCTTGCATAGATCCGCGTCAACAGAAAAATCGCTTCAAACAACATCCCGATATAATGATATTCTCACGTTTGGATAATGCAAAATTTGCAAGAACGCGCACGAAACTCAGGACACGAGTGAAAGAACAAAGTGAGATAATGAATAAATAGCAGTAACAATAACAGTTATCAATAGTTGAGGGAAAAATGGGTCGTTTAAATTTTCTTTTGATTTTTCTGATCTGCACAGTAATCGAACATTTCGCATATGTCGAAAATCTTGCATTAAAAAGAATATGTGGTGCGGTAGTAATAGGTTTATATTGTGGGTCGTTCATATATCCATCACACCATAAGACTGTAACGAAACTATGTTTCCAATAAAATTGTGCAATGACGACTTACGTCATATAATGATTCGGCGTTACATTTTCTTCCGCTTTAACAACGAATGCATATAAATTTAGTTAAGTGACGGACGTACAGCAGCTAGAAACCTAATAAGAAGTCTTGCCCTATCACGCACGAGTATCCGGCTTTATTGTATTTATTTTCTGTCCCACTCAGCGGGTCGAGTAAAAAGTAAGAATTTGTTATTTGAATTGTTTTTACTTTCAAACTGATGTTCGCTATAATTCGCAATGAAGATGTTTTGACATTCCCTAGGTTCCTTCTTTCATCCCATTTCCTTCTCTGCGGTACTGAAGAGAAAGGACATAAGATATAAGCATTTGTGGCATGGGCAGCACCCAAAAGGAATTAAGAAAGACACATCTTTTGTTATGCCGATCATTTTGCGAATCGATTTAAGCTTGGCTGTGTGCCCGTCCGTCTGCCTCTTCGTCCAGTGTCTCTCCATATGTCCTTTACGTAATGAAAAAGCCTTCAATTTTGAAAATTTTGAAACAAAAATCACTGAGTAATAATATTCTGGGCTACTGCTAAATTGATGTGAAAAATTTGGATCGGGTGGGGCCTCCCTCTGCCCGCGTATCCCTGACTGAGTATTACATTTTCAATCCCAAGATGGTTACTTTTGCTTTAGTTTCTCTTCTCTTCGTCCATGCAAATGCATGAAAGGGTTCTTTAGACCACGTAGTTGGTATATGGTGGATATGAAAAGTTCGGTCAAAGTCGAAAGTTATGTTATTCTCTTTAATAACGGTATGATAATGAAAAGGTCAAACTTGCACTGGAAGTGATTTGCATTTGAGCAAATGTACACCAATAGCGGAATGTTTTGCTCTAATAGAAGAGTTCTACAATGAACTTCAAAAATCGGCTCAAGCAATGGACTTTAACACGTTTATTGGCCAAAGGATATGTGATTTTGATGGTAAACATTTCTTGGTATGTTTTAAAACGAAATTAAATGTTTTTTTAAATCTTTTATTAAAATTTTCTCAAAGATTTGTTGCAGCACACGATTGAATCAAAATGCTGTTGAAGCTAAACCCGTGCAATTTCAATCATTGCCTGAGTTTGAGAGTCCCGTTACAGCACCGGGATCGCAATCGAATTCCTTGCATGCGCCCGGACCTTCGAGAAAGCCTCATCTGCCAAGTATTTTACAATTTGCTCCTCTGTCTGTCAATGATGATAGAAACAATGGCTCACCCATTCCTCCACCAACTGCAGCTAATAATGTTCTTACGGAATCAATTAGATTTCAACCGCTTAAAATGATTGAAACCGACACTTTGCCCACTATCACCCCACCATTTTTAGAACAAGGTATTACCGAGTTTAAAGACAATTGTGGTATTAGCAGAGGTTTAATTAATCGAGTGGTAGGTGGAGCAGTAGCCAAACAAGGTAATATTTCGAGAATGTGTTCTTGTACAAGTTTCCGCTGTAATAAAAAGTGTTTACCGGCAGGCACTTATCCGTGGATAGCTGCTTTAGGCTATCGGGATGGTGGTGGGGAAGTGTTGAGGTTTTTCTGTGCCGGAAGCTTAATTACTCTTAAATATATTGTCACTTCAGCGCATTGCATAAACCAAAATCTTACTACAGCTCGCCTTGGGGCGCATGACTTAATGAAAGTCTTTGAACGCACAGCTCGCGATTATCGTATAAAGACTACGAAGATTCACGATAATTTCGATCTTGTAACTGTAGCAAACGATGTGGCTGTAATAGAACTGACAACCGAAGCGGACCTAAGTGGTAGGCACTGCAGTGTTTACGCCAAAGCATACATTTGTAGCGAACATCGATATTTAGCAAGCACTTGCTTGAACAATGTTCAAGTCACGTCCGCTATCTATAGTCTGCAAGAATTTCGGTCTGTTTTGAATCCTACTTGAACTGCAACGAGCAGCAGTAGCTTGTTGGACGAGCTTTTGCCATTTCTCCAATTCTAGTTTTAAGTTTTCATCCACTGTACTCTGTTCTATATGCAGAGCAATAGTGCGATCGGGGTAACGATTGTGAACAATAATTCTCGGAATTTCGCTACGAAGTTATGCATGGGCACAATGCAATGAATGTACTTTCGAACATTTGTATAAAAAGTCGATTTCGAATAGATTTTATTTCAACTATCTGTTTACCGGAGGGCAATCATTTTCTTACCGATAATTTTGTGGGTCTACATCCATTCTTGGCGGGTTGGGGTGCGAATAAACATCAAGGGAAAACCTCATCTGTCCTGACGGATGTTCAAGTTTCAATTGTCAATCGGGAACGCTGTAGGCAGCAGTACAAATCCAAATTTAATTTTCTTGAGTTCACCGAAAAAGTTAGTGAAAAATTTTATTTTAAACTATCATTGAACTGAAATTGTTTAATTGTTTTCAGTTATTATGCGCCGGCAGTGTAAATGCGGATGCCTGTCAAGGCGATTCCGGCAGTCCCCTAATGTTGCCACAGGTAAGCTTTTATTCATTTATTTTCTTCTCATTATTATTATTATTATTATTATTATTATTATCATTAACTTAGCTAGAGAAATAAATTGAAAGACTAAAGTCTTAACGTACTAGCATCTAACGCCATGGGCTTTATTGAAAACTCTACCGCATTTGGCAAGTTCTTGCATATAAGTTGATATTGAAAGTAGCCTAATTTGTCGTCCAAAGAACAACATACGTTGCGGACATCTCTGCTTACAAAAGGGATGAAAATTGTTTTCTTTACTCATTGCATATAAACTACAAGAATACAAAATTCCAGACACGATCTATACCTGTATAAAAATGGAAAAGTCGACCATGCCCACTCAATATTTTAGAGCAATAAAATTTCATTTTCCTCAAGTTTATTTTTTCGAGTCAAAGATGGCGATTACAAAAGATTCGATTAGAACCGAACATAATTTTCTTACTCGTTACTTTTCCTACACTTTGGTTAATTATTCATTAATTTTTTGTTTCCAATTCGTTTTCAATATTATTTTTTGTAGCTGGTGGGTGCGACATATCGATATTTCTTATTGGGAATGGTTTCTTATGGTTATGAATGCGCTCGACCCAATTTTCCTGGAGTTTATACTCGAATAACTTCTTATTTAGATTGGATTAAAAATAATACTGACTATAATTAAAGAAAAAATATATATATTAATCATTATTCAATTATATATGTATATATATATATTATATTAAATTAAATGCAATTTTTTTTTGTCATAAAATTACTACACATCAAGAATCGAATGTATTTCCATTCGTAAATTCGTTGGGAGACATGAAAGATTATATATTTTCTCGGAATTTGTGGCAATGGCATTTGCCCGTTTCCCTGTTTCTTTACGGGTAGAGTCACTGCAACACCCTAAGGAAAAGCGTATTTCGATTGTTTTTCGGACGGAAAATCAGTTCGTAGAATAATAAGATTCGAAAAGGTGATTAAAAATGTATTTAGCAATAAAAAAAAGAAAAAATTAGTTTTGGTAAATATATAAAAATGGCAGCATTGTGGTCTTCTCGCGAGATATCTTCAATGTAGGAGCTCAGCGGTGTGTCCTGCAACTGATGCAAATCTATGTCCAAAAAACAAAAATCATTTAATCTTTACACTTGTATCTAGTGAGATACAGTTGGGATTTTAGAGATTTCGAAGTTTGAGTGATTGCGGAATATTTGAACGAACAATTTACTTGTTCAACACTGGCACAGTCCGGTATTAAATACCCTACACCATATCATTCAATACAATCATTCATTTATTTTCATGATAAAATACATAATTAGTTCCCAAGTAAGAACACACCTTTCATGATGAAAGGGGGCCTACTGACGTGGTCCATATTTAACAAAATTAACCGTCTTGTCAAAGATCTTGTTATAAAAAAAAATTTTACAAGAATCTGTTACCATATAAAAGCTCACTTTTCATGAGTACATCTAGACGGAATAAGGTCCGCGAAATAGACGTATATGATCCAACTTTGAACCAGTTCAATTTTATCTCAATTTACTTTTATAAGCCCTTTCTGTTTATGAAGTATTAAAAATAGAACCGTTTCCCTACATAAACGCTTACTTTTTGTCATAGGAACGGTTTGAAAATTGAAAATCTCTTCGCTAAGAATATTTTTTAAAATGGCGAGTGGTCATAAAAATAATGCGATCCCATCCGTTTTCCAAAACACGTTAGAGTACGAAAGCAAAAAAACACAAACAGACGGAACGACATGCTTAAACAGATTTAGAAATTGATTCGACCGGCTTTATAAAAGGTGAGTCGATCTTAAATCCTATTAGGTGTTATGTATACATCCGCACTATCTTCATACCTACCGTATCACAAGTGGGGATATATAAACCATATCTCCCCTACGTAATATTAGTTCAAGGATATTGGAGAAAATTCAAATCAGGACAAACACTATTGAACGCTATTTCTGATCACTTACTTGCAATTTTCAAAATTTTTCGATAAAAATCGCTGCGTGATAGCGTCGATATTCGACATTATAAAATTGGTTTGGTTGGGGTAATTTTTTGAACCTCCTTCAAAACGAAAAGTGAATCTATAAAAAACTATAATGTTCACTATTTGATGATGAAAATCGATTAATAATAGTAAGCTGACAAAGAAGTCAGCCTTACCGAATTAGGATCATGTAGGTTTATTTTTCGGATACGGACGCGTAGAAGGATTGTCAGGAAATTTAACCCCTTTATGCCAATGTTAACGTTTTGCGATGTAAATTTGTGCACGATAACGGAAGGGACCGCCGAATGGATTAGATCGCATACGTCTCCTGTTTAGATCCGAACATATATAGGGTTTATCATGAAAAGCATGATGCTTTTATGGATGGATGGAAGCGACGCCTTTGCAGGAAAATAATGTGTAACTCGTGGTGTATTATTACTAAAACGAGTGAATAACTGTACTAGGCGAATCGATGTAGGGCGTGTGATGGTCGGCCTTGCGCGCCTACAACATTCTTGTTTTTCATTGAAAGAATACGAAAGAATAGTAAGCTGTAAGCATATTGTTACGAAAACTTCACATTTGATAAAATGGATCTGCATGTAAGAAGGCAAGGCGTACAAACGATATAAACAGATACAAAGACATGATGCTGGCCAAGTAGAAGTGAAGATTTGCGGACAGGTTAACATTAATTCGCAGAACATTTCATAGATCAGAAACGATTAGCGTGAGAATCTTCTAATGAAATT
Organism: Glossina morsitans morsitans; assembly: GCA_001077435.1. Classification (NCBI taxonomy): domain Eukaryota; kingdom Metazoa; phylum Arthropoda; class Insecta; order Diptera; family Glossinidae; genus Glossina; species Glossina morsitans. The sequence continues at coordinate 56,113 of CCAG010003861.1, read as the reverse complement.
TGGTATTTGCGGAAAGCGCAGGTCAGCGGGGACAACCGAGTTGAACCGTACCGTTTAAACAGGAAAAACTTGAACTTGAAGAGCTATTGATAGAACACATATCTCTGTAAGTCTCTGTAAGTAATTAGTAAGCAGCGCTCCTAAGAATTGTAAACAAAACCTACGCGGGCCAAACAATCACAACTCAGTAGTACGAACTTAATCTGAAAAGGAGTCGGATGGACATGCCAAATCGCAAAGGGCATTATGGATTGCCGTATGATGTAAGGCAATCTACAGCAAGACATATCTGACAATGTCGCTTACTCCCGAACATGATCCGACTTTAATGTACAAAAACATGCATAATGATGTGATGAGCAGATGATCAGGCTAGCAGTCCTTAGTTATAGTATTTTGAATTCTAGATTTATGTAAATTCTAAAGGAAGTCTAAAAAGATGTAGTCAGTCGAACGCGGAGCAATTTGAAAGTAAGTTTCACAACACCTTTAAAGGCGTGTTCGTGCTTTGCGCAATGGATGTGTTGATAAAAGAATATTTATTCTAGATCAGATAGTTAAATTTGTTGCCATTCAAGCGTACCCTTGAACCCTGCGACAATCTCGCTTTATCTAAGAGAAGTAGTGCTAAAATACATCATTTAATATTTAATCTTAAAAACAATTTTTAACTTCAAGATTAAGTTAAATGTTTTTTTTTCGCAATTTTTTATCTACTCTTGCTTTTGACTATCTTTCGGCATATGCTAAATACACAAAATTTTCTGTTTTATGTGTTACGTAATTTCACGCTTATGTAAAGGGAAAATGAGAAAAAACGATCCAAATTATATTTTATTGCACTCTACACAGCTTATATGATCAAAGAGAATGAATGTAACTTTTACAGTATTTTACAGCAATTTAATGTTTTAAAAATCAACTTCACACAACAGTGCTTACTCTAAAAATAATCTTACATATATGTTCGCCTTGGTTTCATCATTTTTCGTTTTTTTGAGGTTATGTTCTAAAAATGAATTGATGCGGATAAAACAAGCACTTATATAAAAATGTTATGGCTGAAAATGTGATTGCTTGTCCGGACACGAGCTCCCAAATTTTCCTCGATTGCCGCTCGACCTATTCAAAAGCAACTTGTATGAGCGAGACATTGTAAATGTTCAACAAAGGATTCAATTGATCCAATGAGATTCATTAAAAGAGGTTCTTCATGAAAAAATGTCTTGGAAAGTTTTTTAAATTTATTGTTTCACATATTTGTTGACGATATGGTATGCACACAAATATAGTAAGTAAAGCTTTACAATCGTGTAGGGTATCGAACGATTCGCATTCTCAGCTTTTTAGAAGCGTGGCCGATAAGCGCAGACTAGCTAACTAACTAAGTTATTGTGAAGAGATTACCTCTTGCCTGCTTTGCTTTAGCTCTCCAAGAGACGTAGCTACCTACGTATTCTGCGCAAATCTCCTCACAGTCTATTAATAAAACTTCGAGACGCAGACCCAAGCACGGGAAATCTCTTGTAAAAAGCAATTACAATTCTCAAAATAGATTCAATCTGGTTTTTCTATAATGCTTTCATTCATAATTCTGCCATTGCGTTAAAAACATAAACCCATATGAACATTAGAGAAAATGTTTTTACACATGCGCCGAAGTCCCTTTATCAAAATTCATGAACAATCCATCGTGTTTGAGTATAAAAGAGCGCAGCTAATGACATATATCTTCTAATTGTGAATATGCATATCAAACGTGTGTGCGTCCTGACTATTTTTGTCGCTTTCACTTTAGGTAATGAGCTGCAACTATCGAACAAAGGCGAATGGAAATGCGGTATAACCCGTCCGCCGCAGTCGCGCATAGTAGGTGGTCGCGAAACGCATTTGGGTAAGTTTTCCTGAAGGAGTTGCGATTAAATCGTAACGAATTATTGTTAACGTTATAGGATCGCATCCTTATATGGTTGCGTTAAAATATTGGATCGCATGGAGTTTCGAAATAGGTTGCGGTGCTTGTTTAATAACCTCTACGTTTGTTCTTACGGCTGCCCATTGCGTTCCGGACACACTTGAAACAAGCTACTTTAAGCCACGTTTATGGGCAGTGCGTGTTGGTGCTTGCGATATCGAGAGTCCATTTGAAACAATCATAGAATACGGTGTAAAACAAGCTTTTGTGCATCCCAAATTCAATAGACGTCTTCTAAAAAATGATATAGCCCTGATTAAAACAAGAAGGTCCATCGTTTTTAACGGTAAGCATTACTCCAATACTTGAAGACTTGAGAAACTTTGAAGAAGAGTATAATTTTGCTCCTGTTTCAGCTCAAGTTTCCCCCATTTGTCTACCTACGGATGCAGCGTTTTTTAATCAAGATTTTGTGGGTACGCATGCTACAGTGCTCGGTTGGGGTCGCACGCATTATGGAGGACCGCGTTCACACGTTTTAAAGGCGGCTCCCGTGCCCATTGTAGACCTGCAGAAGTGTCGCCAAAGTTATTCATCTGCATTCAAAGGCTTGGACCTTAACGATGGGGTAATTAAAAAGTCTTGAAATACCTCATGGCCTACACTCTCCTTCTACCCTGTAGATGGCATCAAAGATTCTACAGGGTAGCCATATTTCTTAACCAAATATGCAATCACTCAAGGTTGCCTTTATGTATTATTCGCCTGTTGGCGTACGCCTTGACCTGAAGCTCCGCAGAAATATTTAGAGACGTTTGTAAAGTGGGAGCCATTAAACGAACCGTCAGCAATTAATGGACTATTTTACAATTTTGAACTATCGAAGTATGGGCGGTATATGAAATTGATTGCTCTACTTGTAAGACGTAGAAATATATATCAGAGTCGTCGTAAAATATATAAAATTGTGAACCAATTCTCGACGATGATCGCCTGTCGTCAACAAAAAAAAAAAAACAAGTGTAACCAGTGGAAAACCTTTTCTAGTCAACACGATCGCATTTAATAAAATATTTTGCAGTTATTGTGCGTGTGTGTGTATTAAGTCTACGCGAAAGTGGAGTGACAGAGATTTACCGTAAAGCGAACAAAAGCTTTCTACTTGTTAGAAATCTCTCTCGATCGCATTGAAAGAAGCGCTTTAAGGCAAATATAAACCTCTTGACTGTTATTTTTCTTCCATTTGAACCAAAGTCGGCTTTATCATCATGTAGGCTTAGTATTTACTAATCAAGTTCTCTCGCTCATACGTTTTTTCACGTTTTCTACGGATTCTGGCAGTTTCGTTAAAAAGTTTTTTTTGCAAAAGTTCGACTCATCGATAATAATAAGAAAAATTTGAATTTTCCCATGCAGTACACTAAGTTAATGCTTAGCTTCCTTTCGCCTCCTGCATTCAATCCTGATTTTGTTAAAGAAAGTTGTTCCTAAGACTTTTTTTGTCAACTACTCACTCCATACGATTTATTGTATACATAGATGATTTTCTATTATTAAGATGGAATAGGCGTCCTCGACTCTTGAGCCTTCATATTTCACATCTCAAATTTCAGTAAATTGAAATGAATGCTTAATCGGCGTGCAACCTGGGTCGTCGGGTAGGTAAGATTCGCGACTATTTAGTCAGTGTTCGCAGATTCAAATCTCAAGTGTGCTGGAGTTTACTACAGTTGTAGGTAGAGCGAGTGCTCAGTCGACAAAGCCATAACATTGAAGGAATGGGGAATGGGGAATACACCCACTAGGGTGTGGCCATCTTCTTTTAGCTTTTTCCCTTTGCTCATTTCATCCTGATCGTCATCGTGTTGCTTATGTATATGTGATATAGTGACTGACTCATACCACTCAGATCAATTTGCGTACTTGTGATGATGCGCAAGCAACACGAGAAAGTGCAGATTGTGGTACCACGTAAGAGATGTGTGTGTGATGATGTAAAGTTAGAAAGCGAAATGGCAAAAAGAAGTAAGGTACTCACGTGAAATGAATCGTCTGAAAGCCATATATCATCGGGGCACTATACTCACACATATGCTATGTTCTGTTATAACTTACTAGCAACAAATTGATCTTGCAATCAATATTTCACGCCCTGATATCTTATGCAATATTTGTAACAAGGGCGTTGAGTGCATTATGAAATCATTATTAGGGAACGCTGCCCGCAATTGGGATATAACTCGCATGGCATCATTCTTTCACCCAGGGCCAAGGATTGCGAGTAGCTGCAAAGAAATATTAATTTTTCTTTTGGCATTACTCGTAATCTACAACAGATAAAACGATAAAAATTCACCGTGAATTCTGTGAGTGCATCCGACAATACCTGCACGAAAATGAGAAAAATCGGTCGCGCTGATACTATCGATATCGGTATCGAAATTGCATTCTCATGGATTCTTCATGGACTATTGTTTTTTTGCTTGTTCAACAAGATGTCGTTCGAACACCAATTAGCAAAACTAGACAAGGAAGCATTAGCATCGCTTGGGTGGAAACTGCTACACTTTTTTTCTTATCCACAAGGCATTACTCCTTCTAAAAAGTATGGATTTCAAATTATGACTTATTGTCTATCCGACTAGCACTTCAATTCTTATGACGGTATTCAGAAAGCACGCAACTCGCACAATGCTACAACTCGTCCGATTCCTTCCCAATGCAGCCAAGTCATCAAAATATGCTACTTTGAAAAACTGTTGCTTCCTTTTAAATAAATTTGAATTTAAATTATTTTTCTTTCAGGTAATGTGCGCAGGCGATGGCACTGCAGATGCTTGCCAAAGTGATTCCGGCGGTCCTTTAATATTACAAGTGGTAATTATTTGCATTTTAATTTTATTAAATTTGCGTAATAATTTTTATTTATTATTTCTTTTATATTATCGATCGAAGAACCTTGACGGTACTTTGCGATCCAACTTACTGGGCATTGTTTCATTTGGTAAGGAATGCAATCACCCTGAATTTCCCGGCGTATATACGCGGGTCCCTTATTATATGGATTGGATCAAAAATCATACCGATTTGTAAATTTAAATGAGTCGGTTATTCTCACTATGACGTACAGATATTGCAATTTAATAGGATCATAAGCAAATCATAAGCAAGACCTTCAATCTTCGTTTATTCATCGATTTGAGTTCAAAACATGTTTTGCATCAAAATGTAATTTATTTTAAGATTTTCGTTAAAAAATATAACGCAGTTATCGGAAGATTTTTTTTCTAAAACAACCCGCCTTATTTGAGTGAGCTGAGAATGGTGGAAAATACGTTTTTTCCCAAAGTCACTTTTAAGAGACTATCGTAGGTAGTAGATTGTCCATCTGTCCATATAATCTTGTGTTTAACTTATATTTAGGTCGCAATTTTTGAGATATTGAGATGGAATTTTGTACACTGACACGCTTTGACTCAAGGACAAACGCTGTTTTAAATGGTTCGGATCGGTTCATCACTGCCCATATTACGGCTTATTTTGAAAAACCGTTATATGGGAAAAAATTGCAATTTTCTAAATTTTTCTACAGAAACTGGATGAGTAAAATAGTTCTCCTTATGGATTGACAAGTGTCGTGTGCGTCGACGGATCCACCCTGCTCCTGAAATAAAAGTAACGACAATAACAAGAAAGAGGAAAGAACGCCGTTATTCAAAATGAAGATTTACTTCCCTCATCTTCATGCTGATAACATGTTGGATGCCTTGTGTCAAAATATACAAAACATACTGTCCACAGGCACTCCTATCAACGAACAGATAACGTCATCGCGGATGTCATATACACTCTATGATGAATATGAAAATTCAGTCATTTGAAAATTCCCCTTTGCCAAATCCCTTAACGTCATCAATTATGAAATTTATCATTTCAATGATGTATAGAGCGCTGTGTTTTGTTTCGTGAATTAATTGAAAAAAAACAAGAAACAGTTGACTCTCGTATAACGTAATTATTCAGAGCTGAATAATTAACAAAGTTCGCATTTTAATTAGAAACGTCATTTATACGAAACTCTTAAGACAAATATAATACTATTGTCAATCTATAAGGAATGTTAAGTTTATTAGAATACGCCTTGATCGTGCGATAATTCGTCAGTTTTTTTACCGTTAATCCTTCTTAATGACTTCCTAATGATAGGCTATTATAAATAGAATTAATAATCAAGAATATCGTTGCTCGGGTTTTTACGATTTGTTTCGTTTTTGTGGTTTTTCCAATTTTCATGTATATGTAGACGTATATGTATATGTATATATATGAGTAATCCATAAATAAATTAGTCGGGAAGCATATTCTGGATTAGCATGATTAGATGCATCGATATATATATTCCAAGTCGTCCGTCTTAAAATCGTCCTCAGCACTTCAAAACTTTGCCTGACAACACTTTATCGTAAATTTTCTCTGTGTTTAATAGCTTCAGCTAATTCTAACCCAGAGCTCTCCAAAACTAATTACAAATCACATATTGACAATGTGAATTATGCAATCATCTGTGGTTTTACTTTGTACAAGTGTCTACACAAAGTCTTGCACAGATACATAAGAATGTGATTTGAACGATACACGATACACGGTACACGATGTACGCTTTATTGGGCTTTATTAAATACCGTACCGTACAAGCAAGGATGGACATCAATTCGGATTCGGATAAGAAAATCATCCTTTTGCGAAAAAGTCCAGTCCGCGTACTATAGCATAAAATACGTATGCATATCCTTTCGATATGCGCTGAACGCACTTGAGATAACGTAAACAATAAGCACTCGTAGTAACATAATTAAAAAATTATCACATGCTCAACGTGAGAGCATGCAGATTTGTAACATTCTATAAAATCTATATATCGACTCAGGTAAGGCCTAAATTCAAGGCCACGAAAATGAAGAGGAATAATTCAAGTATGAAGTTTATATATGAGTCCAAATTTCTAGGTCGCGCATAGTAGAGCAAAGATTGGCAGATTTACTGCTTTGATGAAACTTTGCCTCATCGAATCAATAAATATTTTTAATTATATAAAAAGCAGATAACCGAAAATTTATTTGACAAAAGAAAAATGCGTACACTTTTTAGGAGACGAAAGCGAAACTTCTCTTTTTTATACAATCCGCGCTGTGTGGTGTATACGCTGCGTTTCAATTTCTAGGAGTGCTTCATTTGTTTCACTTTTTATTGAAATCCCATATTTCGCAAACCTGCTGCTTTTTCGCCAGGTTCTGTACAACGGAGTACAGGACTTCGTAGATGGGGTCCTTTCGTTGCGTGAAAATAAAAGGAATTCTTTTTAGGAACAAGCGTAGAATATTTCTTGAACGAGCCGCCTTAAAGAATGCCATTTTCCAAAGACGAACAAGGATTTTGTATAATAACATCTCTCTCCCTCTCTCTCTCTCTCTCTCTCTCTCTCTCTCTCTCTCTCTTAGGAAAAGAATTCTACTTCACTTCTACTTCTCTACTTGTTATTATATTAAGATTTTGCAGACAAGAATCTTCTCAATCGGATGCAATAATGTTATAATATTTACAAGCGTTTATAAACTGCGTTGTGTGATTACTTAATGAGCGCGAGCTCATGACGTTATGTGTAGGAAAAAACTTTCTATTAATTAATTCATCTTGAATGTTAGTTTCTCTGTCTGGTTTGAGAATATCTATAAAAGTTGGAAGAATATTAAGTACTAATTGCAATATAATGACTACGAAAGATGAGGAAGATTTTAAAATCGTTAATTACAATAATTTTTAATTTATTATATGAAGTTTGGAAAGGCGCAAGTAAGGACGGAGCCAGCTTAGTCTTGTTTTCTCCTTTATAATAAGCAGCAGGAATGCGCAAGCTGAGGGCTTATCAAATAGATTTCGAGAAATCCGTCAGTCCGTCAGTCCCTCAGTCGGAAATTGGGCGAAAACAGTTGAAATTTCGCATTTAGTATACAGTTGTACACCGAAGCATGAGAGATGGGAGGAATGGGGGGAATTTACACATAAATGCGCGCTCACTAATTAGAGGATTGAAAATAAAATTTATAAAAAATTAGAAGCTATCGGGAATATTGATCGAAAATTGTCTTGCAGTCATATCAATGAATCAATCATAAAAAAAATGTGGTAAGCAATTGAAATGCTTAATTAATTAACGAAAGGCTTCGAGATTTCGCGTCTTGTTTAACATGGTGGGTGGTTAAGATTCGTTCTAAAGGCTATATAAAATTCCTATTGGCATTTACACGATTTTATTATCAATATTATAGTATTTTCAGTTCTGTGCAGTAATCGATGAGCAGCATTGCATTTGTTTAATAAAGTTGTAAAAAAAATAAACCTAATATTAGCTAATTCGGTTGCTTGTATTTCAGAATTTAGTCGATGGTGAAGGTTCGAATTTTTTATTTTTGTTTATAAAATTCGCGGAAAATGTTTTTTCTTAATTTATTCAACAATATTATCGTTTTACTAATATTAAGAGATCTTGGTGCCTTTGCACAGCGTCTTATCAATTATCGCGAACAGTTTTGCTATACACCTAGGGGCGAAGTAGGCGTGTGTACATCTTTAAAGTATTGCCCCGAAATTGTGAATTTATTTGCCAGAGTTCATCCAAACGTAGCCAAACGATATTCAATGGAATCGCAATATGTATGTGGCAACCAAGTCACTCCAGACCAGTATCCCTTGGTAGGCGTAGTTCTTTAAACGACATAAACGAAAATAATGACATCGAATATGCGTCTTTTTCCTTTTAAAGGTATGCTGCACGATAATTGTTAAAGGTAACAATAATGACGATCTTAGTGTAACAACTCCTACAACTACAACTACAACTACAACTACAACTACGACTGAAACTAGCACGACTGCATCAACGACCACTACCACCAAAAAACCAAAAAACGATAATAGCAGTCGATCCATTGCTAATGAAACATATGCGAGATGTGATACACCGGATTTTCAAAGCGGTTTCTGTAAACGTGCGTAAAATTTCTTTTTGTATTTTTTTTTTTTTTTGTATTAAAACTTTATCGCTGTTTGCATTTAACTCCTTAGCTTTAGAAAATTGCCCGGAATTATTTGATAAATTACGTCGCAATTCTGGAGATGAAGAATTTAAGAAATATCTAAGATTGTCGCATACTTTATGCGGGGAGGAAAAGACGATAGTGTGCTGTCCAGAGATAAACATTAAGAACATTTTTAACGATCGTTCTAGTAACGTCAGCCAACGTTACAATAAATTGCCGACCGAAGAGGAAGGTTGCGGTCTTGTAAATCTAAGTACCACGAAAATTGTTGACGGTGATGATAGTGAAATTGGTGCTTGGCCTTGGATGGCCTTAATCGGTTACGATCCATGGAGTGTCCGACCATTTAGATGTGGCGGTACTTTAGTATCCGGTCAACACGTCATTACTGCTGCCCACTGTATACGCCATGACTTGTAAGTGCTTTCGAAAACTTCTATAAAACTGTAATAAACAAAATCTTCATTTCAGATCGTTTGTCCGATTGGGAGAATACGATTTGACAAATGAAACGGAAACTGAACATATGGATGTAAATGTTGTAAAGGTAATGTGTATAAAAATGCAAGGGAAGCAACCATAAACACGCGGAGACTTAGCGAAAGAAAGAGAGAAGCAGACACGGTACCAAACTCGCATCCTTTTACCCTAGCAACCTTCGTTTTGTTGTTCTATACATTTTTGAAAGTGAAAATCTTTAATCAATAGTCGGTCTATCATCTACGTCAACGCAAGGTCTACTGCTACAAAAGCTACACATGGCACAATGGCATGAAGACGAATCTTCGATACTAATCTCATGAGGCAAACACACAAAATTTCCGAATATTTTGTTAACCCAATAGTGAGTGTACTAGTGGGCCAGGCCATTTTTGCGCTAAGCTCTCTTTAGTTTTTAACATCGACCGACAGCCTTAAACTAATTGAAATTTTTGCGCTACTTAAAGATATACATAGTTTGCGGGATCTTTTGACACATTTCTCGAGGCCTTATAAGTTCATAATGACAACTATAGCTTGTACCACATAGTACCAGATAGTAAGAATGTAAATATCATATTCCGGACTTCCGCTCGAACCGTTCGTAGTTTCCAGTTAATTTTAAGGAACAGTTTGAATACTCTATCTGTTAAACTTTACCGAGAGCATAAGTTTATATACAAAGCGATGATGAATGGAATATCATGGTAGCAAGGAAATGTTGCTTTCTTTATATACATACGACTTATCGAAGAACATTTTCTTTTTAACTTAACTTGATTGCGTAGTAACTTATGAAAAAATGTTATTTTTCCATTACTATAGTATTCCATGCATCCGGAATTTGGCAAAAACAGACGTTCGGATATGGCTGTTTTGTTGTTGGAAAAAATTGTTACTTTTTCGGGTAAGTGAACTATTATAAACATTTACTGTTTTCGTACCAGCCACACCAACGTGTATTCATTTTGTCAAAACATTTCCAACGCCCAGAAGGAAGCTTCGCACACCTCACAAAGTATCTGTATTCTTGATCAGCATCAAATTCTGGATCGATATAAGCATGTCCGTCTGTCCGTAATAATATATCGGCGTACAAAATTTCATAAAAATATGCCAAAAATTGTGAACCGTAGGTAGAACACCAGAAAACCAAACGGATGGACGGACAGATAAACTTACATATAATAAAAGGTGGGTCTATCTCAAGTTTTTGTGGATACTCCGTACATCTGCATAAATGTAATATGCCTTTGTACTACAAAGGGTGTAGAGTATAATTCGGTGGCGAATATAGAAATTTAAAAATTAGATCAATAGGACTGACTCTCTCTCTTGGTTTATTATAGATTTAATTGCTCCGATTTGCATGCCAACATCTAGTCATTTACGCTCGAAATCTTACATTAACACAATGCCATATGTTGCTGGTTGGGGTTACACTAGTCAAGGTGGTGCAACATCGCCTATCTTAAAACAAGTTCAGCTGCCAGTTCTGAACAATGAGGTCTGTCGTCGCATTTATACTACTTTAATGCCTCATTTGTCAGCACAGGAGTATGATGAATCAGTGATTTGTGCGGGTTTTGTAGTGGGTGGCAAAGATACATGTAAAGGTGACTCAGGTGGCCCTTTAATGATACCAGAGGTATGCTTTTATCTTTTTGCATTTTTGAACAGAATAAACGCTTGTAAGCTTCTATTAATCATATTTTTTACTATTTAGCTTTATAAAGGTATAACACGTTATTACTTAATTGGAGTGGTATCCTATGGTCATGGCTGCGGCCAAGCTCCTGGCATTTATATAAGTACTCAATATTGGATGGATTGGATTATAGAACAGATATCGACCATGTGATTAATTATTATTCTCAAATTGCTTTTGTACATAAAATTGTTGGCGTTTTATATAACGCGTAAAAAAAAAATTGCAAAAAATGGTAACCTTTTTGATCTTACCGAAAAAAGAACAGCTAAACAATAATGAGTAAAGTGGAAATGGAAAATAATGCAGCAATTCGCAAACGCGATATCAGCAGTGAGTATCCGGCAAAAAATGAAAGATCATCACATCAAAGAACATTCTACTATGTAGCCGCAGTACTCTCTTCGCTTCTTATTGCCACAGTAATACTACAAAATGCATTACATACATTCAAACACTTTTATTCGAACTTAAATCTTTCATTCATTCTTCGTTCATCTACCCGTACAAATAGAAATGTCCTGAAAGTGCCTGAATTTCGATAACATGCAGGCATATTCAGATTAATTAATTAAGTAAATAAAGAATTTGAAGCCACAAAAAGAAACAAAAAAAATAGAGGATTTGTGAACAGCGGACCCAGTCTTCAAATTTAGATGAGCGTACAAAATACTAGATTGGAGAGAAAATTGTGTTCTATTTAAAATAAAACATTTCAATTTGAAGATATTTGATGCGGTCCCCACGATTCGAGTAGTGGACGCCCATTGCGAAGTAGAAGTAAGTGGATGCGGGTTTCTCTCCAAAATGGACGCAAACTGTCTTTGCTAGCCAGATCGCCGATCTTCTTTGACGGACTGAAATCTCCGATGCGAAATTTGACAAACCATCTTTGGTAGGTTCGAACAATTACAAATTCACTCAATCCAACAATGCAATGCGCAAGTTCTTGCACACAAGTAACGAGTTGTTGCCTTTCAGCAACTTGTACCAAATGCAATGTCTTAAATGTACTTCATAGACTGTATTCACAACTCACTTCGTAACTAATTCATGAAAGGTATCACTGATATATTCTTGTCACGATTGCGCAAAGCTTCCTTATCGCATTCATTGTACAACACGCAGAAGGCGTCTAATAAACTTTCGCGTGTCATGTTATCGGAAAAGGCAACGCTAACCCCATAACTACGACCACTCCCTTAGTACATACACCGCATTTTAAAATTTTAAACAATAGAATTATATATAATTATCTTACCCAATAAGACATGATTTAAACGAGTCGCCCGGACGCTTATAGCATTAATTGGTTGCGCCATCTTGCTTATTGTATTCTAGTTTTGAAAAGAAAATTAACAATATCAAAATGAAAAATTAATTTTCTAGCCTTACAGAAAACACAAGGCATATATCATATATCATATCAATAAGTTTATTCTTCACTTAAACAATATGAAAAGATGTAAATATGTACTCTTCCATTACATTTCATATGTTTTTGCATATCAGCTTGTGAACTTGAAGCATATATATATATATCTACATGTATAGATCATAAATATATGTACATATCTGCAAACATATATGTATTCGCTTTTTCATATTGACACAAGAATAATAAAAAAGTATTCACACGTACAATATTTATCTCTCATATCTCTCAATTATTAGGGTTAACTCTTTTCGTTGCATGACAGTTTCTCAAGATATGAGAATGATTTGAGAGAGATATGAGAATATCAGCTGTTTTTTGTTTTTTGTCATCAGCTTAACAGTAAGTGTCATTTTGCCGACGGCATTGCAACGTAACAGTAACCCTTATCAGTAAGTGTCATTTTGCATTGCAACTTAACAGTAACCCTTATCAGTAAAAAAATTGAGATTGAGAGATAATCCCCTTCTTAGAAGAGACTTACGTTGAATAAGTTGTAAAGAGGGGGAGCTGTTTCACAAAATGTCGTTTTAATTTAAATCTTTATAAAATTTATAAATTACCGCTTGTTATATTAGAAGTTTGTTCATTTCTTTATTTCATCAGAGCGCAGAAACAACTGCCACCTTTTCGGTTTTGATAACTAGAAATGAATGTTAGCAAAAATTTGCTTCTTTTTCTTGCTTCTTCTTTCGACAAAAATGATAGCAACGAATATGGTATGTTAGTCTTACGTAAAGCAAAAACCAACGTTTATTAATTTTCAGCTTGGGCACGAACCAACGTTAACTAAAAGGTCAGTGGTTACCTCCCTGATCTTTTATTTTAAATCACGCGTAAAAAATGAACGTTGAGCCTAACATCAAAATTATCCATAATTATTTGTAATTTATATACAGAATTAAAACATTATTTGTAGTAATGAATACAATAAGCACATTGAGCAAGTTACAAAAAAGCTATCGAAACACACACAACACATTCGCCATGATTAGAAAAGTATAGTATTTAAAAACTTTATTAAAAGACAATTTATGTCCAAAGCATTTGTCGGCCTAGTTTGGCGAAACTTATAAACGAAGCTCTTACAGTCTTATTACGAATATATACGCGTAAACATTGCCACTAATTTTCATTAGCTCTATATGGGGAAACTTTCTCCATTCCTACTTAAGAAAACCTGCCTGGGACATCACACTAAGTGTAACGAATATTTTTAGTTTCACTTGTTATGGTTATGTCTTCAGTTTAATGACAATAATAGGCGTATATGCATCAATTGTTAATAATAAAAAAATAAATCGATATAAAATGTAAATGAATGATCAGGAACAATTAGAAGCTATGCTAACATCGGAAAATTGAACATATTGTTAACTAATTCCGTAAACGCAACGTAAAGGGGATGTAAACATCTGCCGCAATAACTGCAAAAGAGGCCAGAGATGAGATCCAGGATTGTAGGCAGGCTTGATCTGCTTTAAGAAAAACAAGAGATTTCTTGAAATATGTTTACCGTATAGTACGATCTTTGCCAACGCACTGCCTCATGTACTTTTCCATGCTTTACAGCCTTTTCCACGCCTTTTCTGCTTGAACACCTCGTTTCGTACTTTTGTGCGTGCTACTACTGCTAGAGGTTAGCGAGCAATGTTCAACCTCTTAAGTTTCTGATCTGCGAGAAAGGCTAACGAGTTTATTTAAAAGTGACTTTAAAACGTTTCCAATTTACTTTCATTTTTCAAGAAATCATGTTCACTCTCTTTTTCAACAACTTACAAAAAAGTAGAACTTCGATTTTTGTGCCATTTTTAGGTTAGCATTTCAGCAAAAACAATAAAAATAAAAAAAACTAAAACCAAAGGACAAGTCTTACTGCTCCAACAGAAAATTTTGAAATGAAGTTAAAAATACTTTTGGTGAGATAATTAAATTGTAATCAGTTTATTAAAAACTGAGTGGCCTCGCTCTCTTTTCTCCGCCTACTTTTCGTTGAAAGAAAGCAATTGAAGTGATGTAGGACAAGTGAATATTTTGTTTACAACAGAAGTTTTTACAGAACAAGAGACCGACACGATAAGACTCTACTGTTCCAAATGTAAGAAAATGATGGCCGATAATAACCGATGAAAATGGTAACGAAATGCTAAATTCATACGATTCAATTATGCGTAAGTGGGCCCTTTATAAAACGATAGCTCAAGAACAAAACCATATATATTCATGGAGCAATTTTAAAATTTCGTTTGCAAGACATGTAGTGCATGTCTTAATGTTTCTAGTTCTATATACAATTTGCTGACTGTATTAAGAAACACTTTCCGATCAAATTTTGGATGAAAAAATTAATGGAAACTTCAATACATGTCAGAAAAAGTACTTTAAAAAGCAGCAAAAAATGGGCAGAGCAAACTAGAACAAATGAACTAAAGCCAGAAGTAGTCGGCAAATAAGGGCGAGTGCGGCGGCTGGTGGTGAACAAATTTTTATTTTACATCTTTTGGAATGATTGCGTAGACCGTAAAGTGTAATAGCGTCTAATTTCACACATTCATTATCGAAACTGAAGGCGACGGTGATGACCGGGTCCGGGTTGGCTTTTTAACCTTTCAGCATTGAAAGTCTTCACTCATTAAATGTCGCTTCTTCAACTACTCTTCAGGTAAAGTAAAAAATTTCAAACAATACTTATTTATTTTCAGCAATTCTAGAAATTTCTAAAAGGAAATGTATCTTCTTGCAGGGGCGTAATAATGCAAAGTGACAGGGCGTCTATTAGCCCGACAAACACTTATATTTCATTGCCTACATTCCATCAGTTTTTCTTCATGCTGCTGTCTTTGCCCACCATCTGCGCAAATTGGTTGAAATATTTGGGGAGAAGACTGAAGTCGATGTGTGCAATGATTTTAATTTTGCTAAGCAACATCACGATGTCGACCGTTCCGTTCGTCAATTCATTTTGTTGTACCAGCAGCTCTTTCGTCAGAATTGTTCTCTAAAGAGTTCTATGCCTCGTCTCCTTAATCAGCGCAGGCTTTTTAAAAAAGAAAACAAACGCCTATAATAACGCACCAGCCCTTGTTCGAAACGATATCCTCACGCTGTTTATTACGGTCGCCGCTCATAAGGAGCTCATCCATTGGTATTTGATCGTAATAGAAATCCATACACGTTGGACGACGCTTCAGTTTTTGGGCGCTTAACTAAGATTACCTTTACTATCGTCGTTCCAGTTTTCATCGAAAGTGTCCAAGCTGTATGTATTTCTTTTGAATCTTAATGATTTCCTCAGACACACCTTCAATGAAATCCAGTTACTATTGGCGGGCTACAAGAATTTATTCTTGTTCAGGCTCGTTGACCACCTTAAGCAAAGCCTTAAATTGAACTTTGGTACATAATATTGCACATCTCATATAGAATTGATTCGTGGACAATATTTAAACATTGTACGTCTAAATAGTAAACCTTTCTATTGTGACCAAGTTCACGACCGATATTCCGGTTTGCAAGTGGGGCGGTTTGGCTTATCAGAAGCATCGCGTCATTCTTCGAAGTTGGCTTTATATTGAAGAAGTGCTCCGATCCGTTAAACGATGCACCATTAGCCATGCTTGAACGCTTAAATATTCAGAATACGGTGGCTAGAAAATATTAGCAGTGGTAAAATAGTATGGATGCCGATGTTTACCAGAAGGAAACAGTAGCAAACGTTCTCAAAAACGCAACCAAGTGGAATTTTATGAACAAGAGCAACCATTAAGATGTAAAATGGACTTGAAAAATTTTTATATATTAAAATTTTAATGTGATTACACACAAAAATATTGAAATTTGGACACGGTTCAGACGATTACTACTTTTCGCTTAATTAAAAAGTTAAAGCAAAATTTCATACTATAGTGTTATTATTTCAGGCTGCTCATCCTAAGTCTACGTTTTTAATCAAAAAAAACGGATGTAAAACAATAAAAGCTCGTAGAAAAGCGTATTGGAGAGTAAAACACGGGGAGACATTACGATACAATAAGCTCAGGCAAGTTTGTTATTGAGGACGACGTGGTTTCAAATGCATTTTTTGGGAACACGTACCTTCAAATAGCCCAAAGGCGCTACGAAAAATTTGAAATTACATAAATGTAAGTTCAGTGATGTCGAGCGTGAAAGTGCGAATCTTTTCGATTTGGCAAATTCTCTGAGCGATCCTCCCTTAGCTGTCTATAAGTAGGAAAATTCCACGCCCACTCATATTTAGGGAGTGTCGAAATGTTCCTTTTTTCGTTATTATTTTTTTAGTAATATCAGAAATAACATAAAGATACTGAACATAAAAGATCCAGCCACACCCAACTATAATTCGCTTATATTTGTTTGCATTCAGATTTGTTTTTGTTTCTTAATGGAATATATAAAGACTATTACTTTGTGATTTCCTCAACAAAAAATCGCTTAGTTTTACATAAGGTGTACTGGTTCAAGAACTATTGCTATTTAAAAAAAAATCTGTCCCCCTGTAGTCTGCGCTGTTTTATTCGTATAAACCACCCAATCCTTTCAATCGCTCGCTCGATTGACTGAGAATATGACAACTGGATGTTTTTCCTCCCTTTCCTAACCTTCGCAATTGCTACACAGATGTTTAGCAAAGAGTACATATTTTTTTGATCAGTGCAATATTTTTTACCATTTAGCCACAATATTTCTTACATCCTCTGTTTGTGGAACAAAAAAACGACCACAAAGATAAAAAATTGTAATTAACAGTCTGTTGTAAATATTGTTCTAAAGCTTGCCATCTGTGTTGAAGCTTCCATCAATTCTCTTATCGAAGATTCGATCGGAACGTATTTGTTAATACGGCTAGCAGATTGTATATAGAACTAGAAACGTTAAGACATGCACTACATATCTTGCAATTTATTGGCCATTTTCTCAAATCGAAACTAAGCTTTAACATTGCTCCATGAATATATTTGGTTTGCGAAATCCATTTTGTTCTTGAGCTGTCGTTTCGCTATCGAATCGTGTGATATCGGTTATCATCCGTCATCATTTTCTTACATTTGAAACAGTAGAGTCTTATTGTGTCGGTCTCTTGCTGTAGGTCTCTTTATGCCTAAAATCTGTAAAAACTTCTGTTGTAAACAAAATATTCACTTGTCCTACATCACTTCAATTGCTTTCTTTCAACGAAAAGTAGGCGGAGAAAAGAGAGCGAGGCCACTCAGTTTTTAATAAACTGATTACAATTTAATTATCTCACCAAAAGTATTTTTAACTTCATTTCAAAATTTTCTGTTGGAGCAGTAAGACTTGTCCTTTGGTTTTAGTTCTTTTTATTTTTATTGTTTTTGCTGAAATGCTAACCTAAAAATGGCACAAAAATCGAAGTTCTACTTTTTTGTAAGTTGTTGAAAAAGAGAGTGAACATGATTTCTTGAAAAATGAAAGTAAATTGGAAACGTTTTAAAGTCACTTTTAAATAAACTCGTCAGCCTTTCTCGCAGATCAGAAACTTAAGAGGTTGAACATTGCTCGCTAACCTCTAGCAGTAGTAGCACGCACAAAAGTACGAAACGAGGTGTTCAAGCAGAAAAGGCGTGGAAAAGGCTGTAAAGCATGGAAAAGTACATGAGGCAGTGCGTTGGCAAAGATCGTACTATACGGTAAACATATTTCAAGAAATCTCTTGTTTTTCTTAAAGCAGATCAAGCCTGCCTACAATCCTGGATCTCATCTCTGGCCTCTTTTGCAGTTATTGCGGCAGATGTTTACATCCCCTTTACGTTGCGTTTACGGAATTAGTTAACAATATGTTCAATTTTCCGATGTTAGCATAGCTTCTAATTGTTCCTGATCATTCATTTATATTTTATATCGATTTATTTTCTTATTATTTACAATTGATGCATAATTATTGTCATTAAACCAAAGACATAACAAGTGAAACCACCAGTGGTCTTTCATTGTGTAAAAATTTGCACTCTTCTTACGTTGTCTTGAGTAAAGCAGTCTGAGGTGAGCAATAGAAAAGAAATTTTTTAAAAGTTTGCTGACTCTTAATCATTGTAAAAATAGATACCGTCGCATCTGCGGCCATGACTGAAGAGAATCATGGAAAAAGTTGCAATAAAATTATAGTTAACTTTAGGTGATACTCGTGTGAACAACGATATCAGTTCACACAATCGACTGATAGCATCGATTAATACTGGTAGTAATTTTGCCTTTGATTGATTGAAATCGGAATATGATTTCGATTCAGATGAAAAAGCTCCTTAAACGTTTAAAAACGATTCTTGTTTCGAAATGAAATCACAAAATGGAATTAAAAACGAATTTCTTGTCGTTGTGTACCAATCAATAATTTTAAATTAGTTTTATTTCGACATTTTGCAAATTCTTATATCAACTGGGTTCCTAAGCTTGCGTGGTCGTTTCACCAACTCGCTACGATCCATTGGCTCTATAATTTGACCTTTGCGTGTTATAACGGCCGGGCGGGTGAGTAAACGGAACGACGTTTCGGTAACAAAGTTGCGGCCTACAGGGGCTCGAATGCTGTTCTCATAATCTTTCAAGGACGTGAAGGGGAAGGGTACATCAGATGTCAGGTGGTTCCTTAAATGCTTACTAGCATCCTCGTTAATATACACGTTATTTTTATTCTCGTCACGTCTTTTCTCAGGCGGCGCTAATTTTAGTATTAAACGTTTATTACGCTTCGTCGCTTGTTCTTCGGAAATACCGGGACCAGCCCAAGACCCCCAACCGGGCATTGTTAGCTCAATATCGGTATTCTTAAGTGCCGAATTTTCCTCTTTTTCCTTCGAAAAGTCAGCTATTATATCGTCATCTTCAAATGCCTCTGCTATTGTTATTCGTTGCCCATTACTAATAGCGTCTTCTGTTTCACTTTCCTCTGTATTCGGATCGTCAATTATTTCATTGATAGCATTGAAGTCTTTCAGATGCTCGTTCAATTTTATCGTGGCTACTTCGGCCGGATCTATAGAATCCTTTGTAGTGGGATAGTCGGAGGAAACTTCAATTTCTTTACTCTGTTTTTCGATTGATGTCTTTCCTAAATTTCCCATTTTTATAGATAATGTGTTCTTGTCATCGTGGTCTTCTGTTTGCAACTCTTCATCAATGATCGGTTTTTTATTGTTAACACTAAAAGTTAAATCATCGAGGGTCTTTAAAGCGTCAGGAAGTATTTTCGTGTTTTTTTGTGTCGACTTTAGTTTACTCATACGTTTCGATTGCTCAGAAAGATCTTTCAATCGTTTGCTAAGTGTTTCTTTGATTCGATCTTCCTCAGCATCAAAAATATCATCTAAAGATATTTCGGCAGTGGGGTCAATTTCTTCTACAAGCCAACCATTTTCCATGACTGCAGGCTTAACGGACCTCTTCGGTTTTTTTGATTTTTTAGAAGTTTGCTTGACTTTCTTCATTTGCTTCGCACTTCCGTTAGAAGGTGATTTCCTTACACTCGCCTCTATATCCCCCTTCTCTGGATCATCTTCTAGTAGTTGCTTATATTCTTCGAGCATTTTCGCATTGTCATTACGTTCCAACCAATATTTTCGCCAATTAATTTTTTGCTCTTCCTCTTTATGAGAATCTTCAGATTTCCCATCTCTTTTCATCCACGGATTAAAGGGATCATTTTCTTCTCCATGCACTGTATTGCTCTCCGTTTCGTGCTCATTTTCTTCTTCTTCCTCACCTTCGCTTATATCGTGCTTTTTATTAGTTAGCTCCCTGCTCATTTGCAACTGTTCAGATAAATCCTTACGTACGTCTTTATCATATTTAGCACGTACTTGCAAATTTTTAGCCCAAGATCCCGTATTTTTGTGCCTTAAGCTTGCTCTCTCTAAGGCCCTCGATTTTTCTAAAGCATCCAGTTTTTCTAAGGCTGCCTCGGGATTGGTTTTCTGCAATATTTCAAATTGTTTTATTTGCTCCTGCAATTTTTGACGTCTCATGAGTTTATGATATTTCTTGGATTTAATTTTGTTTTGAAGGCGAGCTTTAGCCGACTTTTGAGACTCTCTCATCTTCAGATAAGCAAGTTCTTTACGCTTGACTATTAATTCCTCACGTGTCATTTTCTTCTGCAATAACAATTGTTCCTGTTTCTCTTGTTCTTCTAGGTCACCTATATTTTGATGTTTCATCGCTTTTAACTTGCTTTCAGTTTCCTCCATTTGTAGCATCAAATCCGTTTTCACCCTCAAATTTAGTGTACGCTTAGCAGAAGTGTCCACATAAACCCTCTCATAGCGCAAAGGAAAAATCTAGAGGAAATTATAATTAAAAAAAAGTAGACAAGGTCTAACATAAAAATGTTCACTATCATACTTGGGTTTCTTCGGTTCTATTCTTAGCTACTACAGCATCCCATCTTGCTAATTTTTTCTTCACATTTTCATAGCCAATGGTACGTTTAATCCTTTCAGCAGATGGTTTCTCTAAGGGTTTGTTCAACACCTTCTTGGTCGCTACTACATTCTTTAATTCTTTGCCGGCTTCTACATGCTTTTTGTTGCCTTTAAGTATCTGCACGATATCACCGACAGCTATTGGATGTAATTTCTTTTCAAAACCACTTGCAGCTACTTTAACTAACTGGAATTCGTCCTGTTGGTGTTTGGGCTCATCACGAGTTGATTGGCGTATGTGCTGAGTTTTCCCCAAGCCGCTGATTGCCTGTAGCAATTGTTTATGCGCCTTTTGATTAATTCGTTCCTCATCATCACTCATTATACAAATTTAGCTTTTATTTTTTCCTATGTTAAAAGAACTTCAACACGTTTTTTATTTCACTGAATGAAAACAGGTACGGAGAGAATGAGAGAGAAAGCTGCATTATTATTATTATTTGTATATGTAAAGCTGGCAACCATAGACTTCCGATTTTTAATAAGCCATGGTAACAAATTTCAACTAAATTTTTGTCTGGGCCTTAGTTTAATGAGTGTTGAAAAAGAAGAAGAGCATCTTCGTTGCTACGATTTTCAGCCAAGTTTCTCATATTTCTCATACTTATTTTAGTGTGGTGCAAAATTAAGGTGTTCTGGTGGTGGAAATAACTATAAAAGTTATCTGATTGTGTTAAAATAGTCGAATAATGTATGAAATGAAAACTTTGTTACCGCAATTCGACATACAGTTACCCACTTGTATGTACGAAATGAAAAGTCTCACTACCAAAAATAAGACTTCTGTGCAGGTGAGTTCTGTTTTTGGATTCGGTAATCCCGCATATAAATTTTTATAAAATTTATGAAAAACACGTGTATTTCGCAAGGGTTGCCTTTGTAAAATTGGTGCAGGCCAGGTCACGTCTACTCCTACCGCCTCTGCAGTTAGCACATGTTGTCCTTTGGATTTGGATAAGCTGGCCTTACAGATACAACGACAACTATTAAAGGTTACTCTTTATACATCTTCTATAAGAAACCCTTTTATTATTGCATAAAAAAAACTTTCAAAAATTATTTAAAAAGAACACTAACCAAATCCTTCCGTATATATGTGCCTAATTAAAAAAAGAGGCGTGGCAATGACGTGACTGTAACACAAACATTACCTACTGATGCTGTTAGCTCTTAGCTCTAGAGAATCATATCTATTTACTTTGATTGAAACCATACACTCATCGTCTATCATTATCTTCAAATACTTATGTGCATATATATTGATATTTAGTCGTTAATTCGTTCTATTTTCTCAACTTATCACTAATATTTAACATTTTCTTATTATATTTCATCAGTATCGAGACTCATAAACATCTACTTCCCTTATGTTTTGCTTTTTAAATCTTTGTTAAATTATGTCAACAATTTTTATTTGCTCGATATATCATTTAAATCTACATACTAAAATGCTCCCCAACCAAACATTGTTTCTGGTATGCGGTGAACTAACCTTGCTTATCTTTACCGAATATAATTATGCAAAAATACGGATACTATTATAAATTTGCTCCCTTAGTATGAAGAACGTTTTTAATCCGATGATTTATGAAACTATAATAATAAAATAGGGATCTTAAATTCCGAGCGTATATAATGCAGCAAAACCGAACATATAATCAGTTTGGATAGGTTTTTCTTCCTAAGGATGGATGCACAGTCGCTTTTATTAAAACTTTTGTAACATCCATAAGTCATTTGGCACAAAGACATTCGTCTGCGTAATGTTTGCGGTAAACATTCGCCTGACAATAAATATGATATATTGGGTTTATAGTTAACAAAGGCGTTGGAAGTTCATGCGTGCCATTTTGTATTGAAAATTGGCAAAACAGACTAAATAACACACGCCTACATTATAATATAAACTGAGACGACGTATTTTCTAACTAAACTTGAAAAAAAGTGATTTTTTACTTATTACCCATAAGCTATAATGGATACTACGATAATAGAAATAAGAAAGACCCTTCATAGTCCTACAGTATTTGTATAAAAATAGCAAAAATTCACTCACGCCCACCCGATTTGATTTTTTCTAAGAAGAAAATTAGTAATTCTTTGGTAATCGGTGGCAGACGTATTGCTCCAGTTATATGATTTTTTCCCACTTTGCTTGACGAGAGTGAATAGAGGAAAATTAACGTTGAATGTTTAAGATCGTCGTGCGTAGCGTATATGGCCACTTCGATTCCGGTATTGCTCCTGTCTATTGACCTAATCTATATTTTTATGCGCTACAACAAATAGTTGGCAAGTCTTATAAGCCTGCGATGGGTATAAAAAACCAAATAAGAAAGTTTTCACGTTAGCACGAATTTCGAGTACTCACCTTGAACGGGTATGCATACAACTGTGATTATCGATTTTCATATGTCAAAGTTCAGGACCACAAGGCGAAATTATCTCTTCATTTTGAGTTGTTGAGCTTTGAAATTTTACCTACCATTAGAGAATTTTTTTAAAGGATATGCAGTAAGTTTCGCTTAACTCCTTAATCTTGCCTGCAAGAATCGCACTCGATAGATTACATGATAGACAGTTTCGGTTGAATCGAAATAAAAGCTAAGGCCGATTAAATATTTGGACTCTATAAAGTGTGTGTTTCGTAGATCGTGATGTTTCAAAAGTAATGACAAACTTATTGTTAGAGTGATATCATTTCGCAATGTGCTGTTATGTCATTTAGCCATAAAATTTGCTGTGCGATTTTTGTATATTAATCAATGAAAGAAAGATGAGACAAATAAATAAATGATTTTTTTTATTGCAAACTAAAGATGTCTGGTGATGATGCTCAAGAGGTGGTTTTGCGCCAAGAGAAAATCCTCCAACAATTAAACGACTTGAAAGCTCAATTGTGCGATATTCGAATTAGTTTGGGTTTTGACGAAAAGGACCAGAAATCATCACGTATGGCTAAGTCATCAATCGTTGTCAATGTGCATAACGGTGGTTTAAGAGAGGTACACCTTCAACCTGCAACTTAAGTAACATTTTTGTGTTTTCAAAAAAGTTAACATTTCAGGAGCCTTTACATGATATTGTGATCAACGGCCATCCGAAATTTATACCCTATGCTTTGTTAGCATTAAAAAACGCCTGGAAAGATTTATATACTCTGGATGTGAAGACCTTCACTCATGCAACCGTCAGCGATATTGGAACAGAAGCCAAAGATTTTGAGCAGGCCCTAAAAACAGTGCCTGTGAATACTAACAATCCAAAGATTAATATCACTTTGATATGGAAAAATTGTAAGTTGATTGAGTTCAAATGCACTAAGAACGATATAAGAACGAAGGGGCGGAATTTCAGGTGAACACACCGAAATGATTAGCTCACCGACAATGTATGTACCTATCTATGGCGAAGTAAATATCATACGTTATTTGTGTCGAGTTGGGCCTCAAGAGTACCGCTATGAAGATTCACCGCTCTGCAATGAAATCGACGCCGTTTTGGATATATGCTATCAGTTGTTACGTTGTACGACGCCCAAGAGTAAAGCCAGCATGCTAAAAGCGTTACATAATCGCTTAAAAAATCAGCAGTATTTTGGCGGCAATACAATGTCTGTGGCTGACATTGGTGTACACAGTTCCCTTAAACGTATGCCTGGCATAAACGATAAAGACTTAACACCAGCTTTGCTTGAATGGCGAAATCGTGCGGCTCAGGTAACTCTTATATAAAGACAGAATAGTTAGTTGCCTTGCTTTCAATACTCTCTTTATTAAATAAAAACAACTTATCGTTTTGTGTATCAAAATTTGAATTTTTATTATTTTTATTTTAAGATTAAGTCAGTAAGCTACGGATAAGTTTTTATATTTATACATTTACAAAAGGAAAGCAAAAGCATTATCAAGTCAGTCTAAATTGATAAGAACAAACTTCTTAAGCTAAGTTGTTTTAATTAATTTAAATTGCCAACTGTGGCACTTAGTGTCAGTATGTACGGCAACATATTGTCAATTTGAACTTGACCCACCAGATTGGCAAAGAATAAATCTTCCATCGAGTCGGACTCTAAGGCACTCAACGGCATTAAATTCAAAATTAAAGCGTTGAAGCGTTCTTCGACCTCATACGAAGACAGATTTTTGGACGCTATCAATTTTCTTAGACTAGCTAAAACGTACTGTTGTACACGATGGACAAAAGAACGAATTTGATGATCCTTTCTTTTCAAAAAAGTATGAGGATTGAAAACACACGCTAAGCGCAGATAAGCATATTCTGTGTCTGTCGGTTCAAGTGTTTGCACGCTTAAAATAAATGAATTTAAACGAGCTATGTGTTCGCTTAGTTTTTTGATTTTCAAGGGATCGATTTTCTCTATGTCGGCCAATTGCCGAACGTTGTTTATAAGTGTGCTGATGATAGTAGCTTGTGACAAATTACGTACTTGAGCAACAGCCAAAGCTAGCAGCGAGGGCCAAGAGTTACGTAACAGTGTTACTTGGCAGCGTTGAGGCAATTCTAGAAATGCGTTTACTTTACGTAACCAAAAAACGGTGAGAAATATAATACGTGAGCCCGATTCGCATACGTAGTGCACATTTAGATACGATGAAACTAGAGAGGGTGTTTGGAGGTTAAAGCTGACCTGATGAGCATTTAGTAAATCATTATCAAATATTGACTCATTGAAAGAAAATTCACGATGCTCGTGCTGTAGTAAATCGTTTAAGTCCATTGAATCGTTAAACTCGTCTTCATTGCCACTGTGTTCACCCACCTCCATTTCATCGTCTTGTAGTTCATTTTTAATAAGTAAGCCATTGCCTCCAACTGACGCCATGCGCTCTAATTGCTGTTGTATAGGCTGTAGCAGGTTTAAGGCCTTTTCAATAATTCGTTTGTCTAAAGATGATTGTATAAGGCCTACAGCAGTGGCAGGATTTGGAGTTAATGTATCCATGTTAAAGTTCAGATTCTGGGTGTTGTTATTGTTAGCGGTTGTCGAAAGGTTTTGTAAACATAATGTAGAGGTATTGTCAAAAGAGTCGTCTTCTTCGTCATCATTGTCGTCAATGTTTTTGGGTTCAGGTGAATAGCTGAGCGGTTTATTGGAAGAGCTGGTTGACTGGGTAGACATCTGTTGCTGCTGCTGAACTTGTTGTTGTTGCTGCTGAGTAGCTAACACTGGAACAACAAGAGTATATAGCAACATTTTTAAAAAACGACCTAAAACTCTTCATACTTAATGTCTGGGTGAGCTCAGCAAAATTTAGACTCATTGGAAATATACCAGCCGCAGCAGCTATATTATTGTCCAGTGAGAAGGCGGCAGCCGCATTTGCCGCACTAGTGGCAGCTGCCACTGCAGCAGCTGCATTCATATTGTTGCTAAAAAGGGAAGAAGTTTTTGCACGTGCTGGGTATACTGGACTGGGCGTAGACTTCAAAGATGAACTTCCCCCTCCTCCGCCTGACACTGTTAGACCCGTCGTTACTGTCGACGTTGTTGATGGGCCGGCTCCCCCTGTATCTTTTTTATCCACTATGGGCTTACGTTCGTGTTGAACAGCTTTTGTTATAATAATGGAAATTCAAAGAGTAAAGGGAATATTAAGTAAATGAGTAAAAGAGAGTAAAAAAACAACGTAGAGAGACACAACAACAAAATGGCAAAATGATAAACATGCATATATTCAAATGAATTTATATTCATTTTAATTAATGAAAAGAGGTGGAAGGAAAGGAAAGAAAGATGAGGGGGGGGGGGTCGATTCTGTACGAAAATGTTTTTTTTTTTTAAATGTTGGTCGACATTATTTAAATGAAAATTACAATCACTTCGCATGCCGCTGGCCAAACATTTCTGCAAACGACAGAATTGACAACGATTGCGATGATGTTTGGTGACCTCACAATTCATGGCTCCCCGACACTGATAGCCTAGCTGTTTGCGTATGGAACGCTTAAAGAAACCTTTGCAACCCTCACAACTAATTGCTCCATAGTGTCGCCCTGAGGCCCGATCACCGCAAACCAAGCACAATTCCACACTCATGTTACTATTGGATGTACAAGATCCAACACTAGTACTGGCTCCACCGCCAGCACTCGCACTTGTGTGATTTACAAAGGTTTTATTATCTATATAAAGAAGGAAGACAAAGAAACAAAAGAAAAAAATCGAAAATACGTTATGTGTATAAGTAATTTTTAAAAATACCTTGGGTCTCACCTTCAGCTTGAAAACCACTTGTGCCCATATTGTCGGAGCTTTAAGCCCCCACTCCAAAAGTATATTAATTCAGTGTTCGCTAGTTTTAATAAATTCTGTTTGAATTAGTGACCTTTTTTCTACGCTTCAAAATGTTATGCTATGCTAACGATATCAAGAGCTTTGAAAAACAGAACACTTGTTTTCTAGTCTATTACTTTTCATAGATACAAGATACGCTTTAGGTTGTTGCTGTTCGCTTCTGCAATTGTTGCTTCACTTTTATGTTATTTTTCTCCTATGCTTCACTATTATACATGTATTTTTCTTTTAACTCGAGGTCAATCACATTCTTGCCAGGAAAGTCACAAAATTTTCTTTTCATGAAAAAGACTGCCTTTTGCACAGTTAAAACTAGTTTTGATTACATCTTTATTATTAACTTCGGCGATTATTCCCACTGCAAGGTTTTACCTAATCAAATTTAAAATATCTTTCTAATATAAAAAAATAAAATGCTTGTCTAATCAGAATTTTTTCTCTTTTGTTTGCTATTTACTTATGCATGAATTAATTGCGTTTATCTGCCGTTTTTTCCGTATTGCAGTATTGCCAACATCAATAATTGATGTCCACTTAACCGATAAAATGAAGATGGTATTTTACAATGTAAAATACTTAATAAAATATTTGATTTTGCGATTCAAATTAAAGGTATAAATAAACTCTTGTGTACATAATATGGCTTTAATGTGTACTTTCAATTAATGGGAGATTCTTTGTCTTTTTAGTCGTTTTTTGATACTCTCGACATTCTCTTTTCAATTTTACACTGAAAATTACGTTTGCTCTAAAAAGGACAACTTCACATCTTCTTAGTTCTGCTTATTGTTCAAATCCAAAGACAATACCTTTTGCTACAAAGATTGTACGCCTCATCTAGTGCTACCCATTAAATAATTATTAAGAAAGACAAATTAGTTCACTTTAGTTGGTGAAGGTTTTATCAGAGGCAACTAAATGATATGACGGCCCACCATTTTGTTCAAAATCCAAACCAGTAGATTATTACGGACTTTTTGTGGTTCT
This sequence comes from Glossina morsitans morsitans, assembly GCA_001077435.1. Taxonomy (NCBI): domain Eukaryota; kingdom Metazoa; phylum Arthropoda; class Insecta; order Diptera; family Glossinidae; genus Glossina; species Glossina morsitans. Next base: position 27,716 of record CCAG010003861.1, on the reverse strand, counting down.
ACTATCAATAACAGTAGCAACACTGACTTCGTATTCTCTCAAATTTTTATGAAATCCTCATTGGAGGTGAATTGATGCATTGCTGGAATTTGTGCTAGTAGCTAATATTGCAGTGTTATCTGCGTAGATTGCGAGTAAAACATTATTTGTGACAGGCATGTTAGATGTAAAGATTGTGTACAAGATTGGACTTGCAACACTACCTTGAGGTGCACCAGCTTGGATGTTATAAATTTGTGAAAATTCTTTATTTACTTGTAGATAGTATTGTCTGTTAGGTAAAAAGTGTTGTATAAATGTATATATATTTACATACATATTTAACATATTTCAGCAACTTTTCGCTTCACCTATGAGTTATCGTATTCTAGCATATATTCTAGGATCTTCTAGAATCCGTAATAATCACCCAGTTTGAATTTTGAACAAAACATTCGACTATCTTGTCTGGGTTCTCATCATTCGTACGGTTCTTGTCTAAAATCTTTTTCTAAATGCATGGTTATTGTCCAACACCCCTCTCTTAATCATTGAAAAATTAGGAAATAGAAAAAAAAAAGGGAAAGAAAGATGGTGTTGTCAGACAAAAAATTTTAAAAGGAAAAAATGTATAAAGAAGAACACCTTATCACATTATAGAATTCAGAATATAAAGGTATCGCGCTTATGCTCCGCTGTATACACTACTCGTTTTACACGTTTCGGATCCTATTCGGTTTTCAAATTCAAAAAATTTAAAAGGAAAATAAAATTTTAAAAAACAAATTTTTCATTTCACATTCATTTATATTTATCAATCTTCATTCAGTATATTCATAATATATATGATATATACGTACTGCACCAAGCAGACGTATCGAGCATAAGTAGTCAAGTGGGTAAAAATCGAGACTATTAAGTAAGTTCACCGTTACTGGGCTCAAATCTTAGGTGTGGTAGAGTTTATTTTGGCCGTAGCTAGAGCGAGTGCTTCGCAAAGCGAAAGGACTTACCGACTAGGCTTCGGTCACCTTCTTCGTATCTCCTTCTCTTTGCTCACTTCTTTCTGACTGTCACCTTTTTGCACGCACAGTGGACATATGTGTATCCCGAGTTATTGATCATCATCAGCAAAAAGGAACAACCTTGAGAGTCTTGCGATAGGAAAAAAATGATGTAATCATTTTCAACAAAACGACTCAAATGTTGCAGGAGCTTTCCGATATTAAAATACCAATAAATTTTAAATAAAAGAAAGTAAATCACGGGTTTTGTTTTGAAGCTTCACCAAGTTGAAATTAATTCTAATACATCAAATAGCGAAATGGAGTCTAACGAATTCTGATGAAAGCGTTCATTAAAGAAAAAAAAAGAAAGAAAGCCGAGAAGAAGAAAACAGTTAAGTGATAATGGTAGCAACTGAGTCCTATTTTTAAGGTGAAAAGTTGAGTCCAATTTAATTCACTTCACTTTTATATTTTATTAAATATGTTTCTCTTGTCTTTCGCTCCATAGTTGATTAAAACTACATATAGCTTGTTTTTTATTGGCGTTGTTTGTTATGCATTACAAAGAAAGACTTAAGACAGGCCCAGGCCCTTTTGATGTACTGATCGATTTAGAAAAGGATTCTGATGATTTGACTTCAACTTGTCTCTCCGTCTGTCAGCGTGCTTGCTTGTTTATCTGCCCGTCCGTCTGTCTGTTTGTCTATATGATGTCTCGTCTTCAGCCTATAGTTTGTAAATCTTGATAAATTTTGTCGAAATTTTGTTTACTGATGTCTCTTAGTGCCAGGAAAGAAGTCTCTTAAAGAAGGGATTGAATCGGACCACTTCTTCGACTAGACCGCATATAAAGCTTTATTATAAATAAGTTATTAAATGAAAGAAATCGTTAAGTATTGAAATTTCTATATGAAATGTTTGGATCAATTCTTTGATATTTTTAAAATCGTTATGTAGCAAAAAGTGTAATTTTTAATATTTTATACCGCAAATTGGTCCGTAATAATAGTTTCAAATGAAAGCTAATTGTGTGTGAAAATTGTTTCATTTTTATACCCACCACCGAACGATTACGGGTATATTCACTTTGTCAAAATGTTTGCAACGTGCAAAAGGAAGCTTCAGAGACACCACAAATTATATACATTCTTGATCGGCGTCAAATTCTGAATCGATTTAAGCATGTTCGTCTGTCCGTCTGCGTAATATCTGTTGCAAACATTCTCCAGGCCGCAAAAATGAAGTTGTCGGCATGCCGGCGGGTATTGAAACTGGGCCAAATCAGTCCACGGATTCTCCCACCGAACAATGTAAAGTGAGAACACCTCTGTCTGCAAAGGCAAAGAAATGGATATTTTGCTCTTTAGCCATAAACTGCCTCAGTAGAAATTTGTGTATTCTATTCGAATATAAAGATTCGATCGTGGTCGCATATAATATTCGTCTTGTTCGATTCAATCATAAATTTTTTTCTATTTTTGTGCTGTTATAGGGCAACATTGATATGGAGAGTTATATTGTGACTATTGGGACGAACTCTCCGAAAATCTCGTTAATTATTGCGCATAAAACAACATTGATTTAAGGGCTATTTTTGTGGTATTCATTCCATCCACTGAAATATTTAATTTTTGGTTTTTCTAATTTATCAGTTATGTCGTATCACAAAATTCCTATTGGAAAGTTTCAAGTTTGAAGAAACTAAAATTTCCTACAATATTACAGGAAACGATGTGAAGCAAAGGCACTCAACTCAGCAGCCATTGTGGTTAGTGATAGTTGACAATGCCAGAATATGATTGCAAGTTTCATTTGTTGCATTTTTTTTTTTTTGATTTAAATAAATTAAGATAAAAATCGATTAAAGTAGACCTATTAAGCGTCTCGAGTTCAAATTGCAAACAGAGGTATTAAAAGGTTTATTTCGAGGCGGGTCACCGTCACCTCTGCCAACCAATCGTGGTTGATAGGAGATTTTTTTATAAATCTTAGAGGATTTCAAGATTCAGTCTAAACCTAAGTAGATTTTCTTTTTCTTCTTCTTCTTCTCCTTCTTCTGTCATTCAGCAAATTAACAACCGAAAATTCGCTGAGACGTGTAAAAAAGACTATACTTCACGTAAATTTTTTATTTTTTCTTTCCATTTGTAGACCGAGTAGATCTCTCACAGCCTTCGAAAAGTAAAAAAAAAAATAAAATTATTTAATCACTTTCGTGAAAATATATTGAAAAATAGGCATTATTTGCATGTAAAGCCATACTTTTCATGGGGACTCTCATAATGGAGGGTGTACTGACCTGATCCAAGCTTACAAGATTTTGTGTTTCTTTTTAGGATTTTATTATTCTTCACCTATAGATTTTCATTACAAACAGCTATAAATTACACTTTGTTGTCATATAAATGCTTACTAGTCGTGAGAATCTTTATATAGAATGGGTTCGGCAAGATAGACCTATGTCGTTCAAATTTGATCCAACTTCGTTTTCATAACCGACTACTATTAACCATCTATTTTCATTGTAAGATATTAAAAATTACATCTTGTTGGTAGTGCCCAAAAAATAGATCTATTTGATCGATTGACTTTTATAGATTGAAGTTTTATATCAAGTTACTCGTATTGAATAACTTTCACCATTACATATTGAGAAAAAGGCCTTTTTATTATATGGAGATTCAGTTGCTGTAGGAACAACTATATAGGGGGGTGTTCAAAAAATTACCTCATTGCATCCAAATTTTACGGTTTAAATTTAGAGTGCCAAAATACCATTACTCAGGGATTTTTGTTGGCGAATTTTAAATAATTGCAATTTGTTTCCACGTAATGTGAAAGTCGAAAAAGTGGTCCGATCCAAACCATTTTCGATAGCGGCTGTTCGTGGGCCAAAACACCTCTCAAAAATTTCGACGCAAAAATATAGATACAGATAGGGAGACAGATAAAAAGTGCGCGTATTTTTCGAGTTCTTCCTACATCCCATACTAAAAGTGGTGTAGGGTGTAAAATGGAACGTATTGAAAAAACACACATTTCCCTTTCCGCTCTTCAATAAACAGTTAAACTTCGTAAAGCAGATATCGGCAAACATTTTCGTAAGACGTGGCGCCAGGTACTTGAACTTTCGGTGAATCTATGTAAGCAAGAGCGAGGACAGCGATGCAAGGTATCTGCAGGCATTACGCGTAAACTCATATTAAATTTAAGTAAAAAATGTGTTGAAACACAAGTGATGGGTGATGGGTGATGGGTGTAAACGAGTATCAACAATTTTTTCCGTTTCACGTTTTTTGTCATCAATTAACCTTTAAATTATTTAAAATAATGGAGGCCATTAAAATTTTATGCGTCAATAAGCTGCAATGCAATAGAGCACAAAAGCGGCCGGACTCAAAAAAAATTTTATTTACATGACAACACCTTCGAAATGCAGGTAAATGCAAAAAGCCACAAAAATTGCACTTTTTTAAATGCAAATTTAATTAACATCATAACTAAAAATCTAATTATTGTTTTTAAGAGACTTTAACAAACTTTTTATTTATTTATTTTTTTTTTTTTTTTTTTGTTAAAATCAATGAAATGGTAAAATATGTCATACAACATACAAGTGATGAACTTTGAATATTAAAAAATCATTGCAAGTCTAACTGCCTTGAATGAACAAAAAAAAAAAAAACAAGTAAGAAAATTATATTCGGTCGTGACCGAATCTCTTATACCTATCCACGGGATCTTGCAAAAAGGGAAAAGAACTAAATATTCATACTTTATAACATTGGATGTGGGCGGCCGTTTTTTCCTCTATTTTGCCAATAAAAGTGTAAATTTGTGAGGTGTGTATGTGTGTGCAAACGTATCCTTTGATCGGTTAAGTTCATTTTCACTTTCTTTTACAAATTTGTAGGTGATGTCTTCAGTTTTGCAAAGGGAAGAATGTTTACCACAGATACTGCATAGTTGCGCAGATGGACAAATGGACAGAAGCGAACAGACGGACATGCTCAGATGCATTCCAAATTTGAAACTGTCTAGCAATTCATCTATTTTAGGGGAATTTGCTTCTGTGCGCTATAAAGGTTTTGCAAACAAAGTCAAATTATGACACAGTATAAAATTGAGGAGATGTGGCCGTTTATGAGCAATGGACAAAAAAGCAATTTTTTATCCATTTTGGACGAGAGAGGTGTTCTCAGTGTACGTGGCGCTGTTGACGCATCCTTCGACTGATTTGACTTATTTCCAACACCTAACTGTGTGCAAGAACTTTCAACGTTTCTGCCAAATTTGAAATCGATAGCTTCATTTTTGCGGCCAGAAGAATGTCCATAGGAAGACATTATACAGATGGACAGACGTATCTGCTTAAATCGATTCAGAATTTGATGCTGATCAAGCATATATATACTTAATGGGACCTCCGACGCTTCGTTCTGCATGTTGCAAGCGTTTTGACATAACGTATATGCCCCTCATCCTTCAAGGATGGGAATAAAAAAAATGAAAATTTGAAAAGAGTTTTACATACAATACTGAAATCAAATTTTGTGCATGCAGGTGTGCGTACGTGTGAGTGGTGGCATAAAAAACATAACATAATGATGATTGTTGTTTCACGTTGTTGCCGGTGTCTACCTGGAAATGTTGAGTACACTTCAGTGGAAATTGTATTCAGCTGATACTTTTTTCTATCAATAACAACAAACGAACACACACATATGTACATTCACATATGCATCTACATAATTTTAACAACAAATAAAAAAAATGATGCCTACCGTTCGGCTGAGCTAAAAAAGCACAATTTTTCGATTTGTTTGCATTCAAGCTAGTGCGCGTAGGGAAAACGAAAACGTTTGTCGCTTGTACTTCGTATCCGTGTGAGCTTATGTATGCACGTATACACTTTGAACTGACCAAAAGAAACTGTTTAATATGCAAAACAGGTCGAATTACTGAACTGACGCTCATTTAAGGCAGTTAAAGCTCTTTTTTTCAAATTTTATTTTCTATTTCGTTAATGGCGGAATGTTACGCAAATAAGATAAAACAAGGCGAAGGCAAAAAAAAAAGTTATTTTGAAAAACTTTTGTAATTTTTATAAAATTCCAAAATTTGTAAATTTTTAACTGCGCTGACTTCATACGTTCGTCACTTATGGATATACGAGATTTTCCATGTTGTTTAAAAAAATCCAAAAACACCCAGTGGAGACTTTATAAAATATTACCTAAAGGCCCTGGCTCATCTATGGAGCTTTATCCGGAAATTGGAACTCAAGTTGACTTGGCTTTTACCTCTCTTAACTTTGCCTCTTTAATGTAAGCGTTTAAAGAGCTTTGGAAGTAAGCGAACATCCATAATGTTCTTCGGCTTCCCATTCCGCATATAGCGCACATAGTTTGGCTTTTTTTATTGTGTGAAAGTACTTTGTTCCCGCTGTCATTCCTGCTACATTGAAACTTTATGAATTTGAAGGAGTTCTTTAAAAGGCGTTTGGTATAGGATCAGGTTTTTGGTGTGTTTGAATCGAAATATTATTAGCAGTGAAAACCGTGGTGAAGGTGAAAAGTTGTTGCTTTAAATATGTAGGTTTTTTGAGATGACAGATATATGAAACGTAGCTGTCAATGTAGAATGCCTTGCGAATAGTTTTGTTTGTAGTAAAGAGGCGACCGGAAATCTATTTCCGTTTTCTGAATTAGTTGCTTCTTTGTACCTATATATGAAAAGTGCGCTCAGTCGCTAAAGGCATAACACAACCGCTGGACTGCGGGGAATAGTGATTGGCCACGTTGAACAATAAAAAAATAATGTTATACATATTTAATAGTTTCAGGATGGAAGGCTTGGGAAAGAGTTTGCGTGATCATTTATGCATCCACCTCATATTTCGATAATTACTGATGAGCTCTTCTAGATGCTTTTCCACGGCCTCAAATTGTTTTGAAAATATGCGATTCAAAGAAGAGCTCTCAAGGCTATTTGTAGAATAACATTTTCTCATATCTTGTCACCTTGAGAGGGCAATTTATTAACATTTTATTGTTCGCTCACCAATAAATTTACGAATGGGTAAATTTTCAGTAATCAAAGCAAATGACTTGAAAACCAAAGTAAAAAAAAATTTTAATTCAAGGAACAGCACATCTTATATATCCATTTTTATTTTCTTTTTTTTTTTTTAGAGAGATAGATTACGCATGTGGACCATGAGCTCCAAATATCCAATAGAGTGATGAGTCGAGTCGAACCGAACCGAAATGTGGAAGAAGATTCGGTGATGCAGGTTCGCTTTCATTAGGAAGCAATGTTAAAGGGGTAGTCAGTTATCTGCTATCCATTTTGGGTGTTTAACAGTACCGGTCAGAATATTGGAATATTAACCGAAATAATATAGTAATAAATAAAATCTATGTTTGAGTATAATGAAAGAAAAAGTCAGCAGTTTCGATAAAGGAAGTTAGCTGCTTGAGACGAGCGTTGCGGCAACTACGAAAGATTTCGGGGAGGTTATTATAACTATTAAAAATACCGAACACTTGTCTGATGTTTTCAAATTTCTTGCAGCTGAAAATGAGACGTGAAGATGATCGTTTAGTGTGGTATTTCTCACGTGTATTAGATGGTACAGCCCGGGTCATGTTTAAGTAGACTTTATGTTACGTGTGGTTGCTCGTAAGTCTGCTAAGCATTTTAATTTTCCATGGCGTGAAGACGGCATCAGAGACGTGCTCAAAGGTTCATGAAGGTATGAATCCTTTAAGAAAGACAATCGTCTTGTCTCCTTGCTATCTTGCATAATGGTTTCCCGAATTAGGCGAACACTATCGTTGGAAAAATACTTGATTAGCAAGGTTATGCCGTCAAGCCGTCAAGAGTTTCGTGCATGTACATGAGTGGTATTTAACATGTCATGGATTTCGGAAATATACGTGTAGTGTGAATCTTTTCTTTTTTTGTTTTTTCTTTCTTATTAAGGTCAAGGCCGATATGCTGTAAGAAACGACTATACGTTTTTGCTGCTCCCCGGTCTGCCCATTTCAAAAGCTTGTCTGATGGCATGGAGGAGCTCAATAAACTATATCTCTTTCAAGACTTTGACCGTGTTATATATTCAGGTATTTGATAATAACGTGTTATACGTTATTCATTATATATCAATAGACGATATTATATACAATACAATTATCATATAATTATCATATAAAGACATTTCTCATCTCAATATCATTTAGAAATAAGTTCTAAGGAATTCATCCGTCGTCAAGCCCAATAAAATTTCTCTCTTTCTTTCTTTTTTTCTATCGTGCGATTTTTTATGAAATTTTTATCATCATAAGAAAATTATCAAATAATAAGCCGCCGTGCGTTATGCTGCTTCGCCAAACGTTTATTTGTTTGAAAATTACCACCGCAAAAACCAGCAATAGCAATAATGCGAAGAAGAAAACCTCAGCAATCATAAAGTGCTGAATATTATACGCACACGTACATTCGTATATAAGGAGAAATGTATATTAGCAATAACCAGATTACATAAACCTTGTGCCATAAATGAGAAGAGCAGCCAAGCAACAACAACACAAAGCAAGGGCTCTTCATCTACTAAAACGACAAGAAATAAAGAAAATAATCTGATACTGTTATAATTATGAAGAAAAATGAACGCACATCCAACTGGGTAGGATAGAGAGTAGGAGAAAGATAAAAAAGCGAAAAGGGAAAAAAGAAAAATGCTTATTAGAGCTACTTAAGAAGTGCGTTTTGCGGTTGCATTTCTTTGTGTGAGTGTGTGTTGTGTGGGGGTCGTGCAACATCTAATATCTGATTTAAGGGGGATTTGTTAAGCGAGGCCAAAAGTTTGGATGGAAAAAACTTTGAAAATGACTTTAAAGAGATCAGGAAGAATTTGAAAATTTTTATGATAACCTCCCCACTCAGCGTATTCCTTAACGGTTTTTCACGTACCGTAATCCTTGTAAATCAAAAACTTGCGCTTATTTTTGAAACGTAACGAATAAAAGCTTGAGCACTCGTTAGCTCCGTGTATTCGCCGTAATTACCGCCTATTTTGAGATTCTATACGATTTTTCTTCAAGTGCAAGGATCAAATGGAAAAGTGCCCATCGATCGATGATCCGGCAATTATCAGATTTGTTTTGACAATCAGTGCTGAAGCTTAATCCGATCCCTGTGATCATCAAATGACGTTTGCCAGAGATCAATGGCAGAGGAGAATGCGAAGTGTAAATGAAAACTAATACATGGACGCAATATTTCCGTCATTCACTTACGATTTGTATTAAATATTGATTTGAAATTTTCTCCCAGCGTTTAATTATTTTTTATAAGAATAATCTCAATCAGGCCACGGATGAGAAGTTTACAAATAAAAACAAAGCGAATTGGCGATTCTCCACAATTTGTTTCATCTTTTAAGCGTCATTTAAGGGCTGCTAAAGCAATAAACACTAGCAAAACACTTAAAAAAAAAAAAGGTATAATAAATTTTTTTCAACCCCGTCTACTCACTATTACGCTACGCTTCTCTGCATTATTTTTTCTCCTTTCCGCTTAACCACAAGAGTACTTTTTTGAAACCCTAAAAATATGTTTAGTGTTTATATTTTCTTGTATTTATATTTTTTCAGCAATTTCCTTAAAACCGACAAAATGTTGTGTTATTCTTTATTGCAAATCCTGGTAATCAATGTAATATGGGCTGTACCCTGGATTGATACACATATGGGACACAATTTATGTAAGCACATGCACACTTGCACATGTGTTTATGTATACATACATAAACATGCTAACTATTTGGTGGCTTTTTTTCTACACGCATTACCGGAACGCGAAGGAAAGAAAGTTAATTTTATTACTCGATTTGTAACACTGCTGTAGGCACTGCATAGGCTATAAAAGCATCATAATGTACGTAAAATACATTTCAATTTAGGTTAAAGTTTCGAACTGAGTTCGAACAGTGATATTGGCCGGTTACCCATCTCGATCGGTTGCTTGTACATTTAAAATCACACAAGAGTTGACATAAAAAATGGTGAAAAAAAAAAAAATAGCTTGATATACTTCTCGAAAAACATGTACACACATCTATGCATACTTATATATACATAAAGTGTGTGCAAAAATAATAAAGCGATAAACATCTTCGATTCTATTCAACTTCATGACTTTCTATTGCCTCTCTACAAGGTTTGTTATTCCTGTTCCATAAAATCTCCTATAATATTTTGAGTAACGAACGATGCCTCTAGAGGTAGAGAATTCTTTATCTGAATTGTTCTGTAACGGCCGGGGCAGGTGATAGACTGATGCTGCATTCTACTATTAAAGCTACCATAACGGTCATCGAATCATTAAAGGAGCTCATGATCTATTAGTGCTTGGTTTGCTGAACGGCAACAGCTCATAACGTAGAAATCCTTTTCAAGTCCAGCAAATAGTCCATCGCAAAGTCACGAATACGACCTGAAGGCTTACCTTACATTTGTTGTCAAATTTTCCTAGTCACTGTCGTTGGGTTAAGATAGAAAGGACCAGCAAACACGATAAATCGTACAGTTCAAGTCGGACAGTCCATCGTTAATTGCAGGATTATAAATTTGGAGTTTTAAATCGGTATTGGTTTTTAAATTTTCATTAAGAAGGTCGTCGTTTTCAAGGTCAAGTTGCAGGTTAGCAAAAATAATGTATATATGTGGCTCACTATGTCAACATATGGTTTTTTAGTTTGTGCAATTAATTGCAAAATTGTACTAAAGGGCGTAAAAAAAAAGTGATATATGTGTGACTCGATCTTCGCTATGCCCTTTCATGAAAAATCGTACCTCAGTTAATGGCAGGTATTACAGGATTCGTCTTATAGCGAATTTAATTTCTTTTCCATTTTACATTACACTGTATCCTTAATCTCTTCGCGTTAAGCTGATACATAAATTTACATGATTTTCTTTCTATTTATGCCGCTGTAACTGAGATTGTAATGTGAACGGTGTAGACGCGTTATGAGGCTTACGATTAAATCAAATTTGTTGAAATGTTATTTTCTTTTCGCGAAAGCACAGCAGACTGCAAAAGTGTATAAAGCACTCTATTACAGCTTGAAAAGTTCTACGCAAAACTAAATTGAAAACTTCTTGCTTCTCTTCATAATGTCTGTGACCTTAAGCTGTAACTAACTGGCTCACGATATAATGATAGTTTGTTCCTTTTTTTTTTGGTCTTTAACGCATTTGGTCTATCCACCTCAAATAGTTCGACAGGACATACTTTTTATAATTAAGATAAAGGATATCACAGAACAATATCGTTAATCTGATCACTTTTGGTTAATAAATCCTTAGAGCTTGCGATTAATGCGAGGATCCCGATTTCATTGAAATTTCATTCCTTTCATGCCATTACAACATGAAAATTACTTTACATCGTTGTATGTATGCCTTCGACGGTGACATTTCGGCGAATGTTATTCACTGTTCTTGCCGTATAGGTGGAGTCTCGTGTATTGTTGGGAAAATCGCATATTTGAGAAAACGTATCTGCATGAAAACTGGATGATGGAAAAACCAAAAACAGATTCATGATGCTTTGCCTGCCGACCTGCAGGTGACGACTGGCGGAGAGATTAACAACCATTCGTAGAACATTTTATATTTGAAACGGGATTAACATGAAAGTGAAAAAAGAGCACGTACCTCGAGGAAGGTTATAGCGAATTGGCCTACTAAAAGAAAAGAGGTTAAGGAGAAGTCCAACTAGAGTAACCTAGAAAAAGTAGAATATAACCTGAGCTATGGCCATACCGCCCAAAGAGAATATATATCTAACTATGCAACTATATAATAGCATTAATTTCCTCAGATTTGATATATCTATGGACTACAAACCTCTAGGACATAAAATATAAATGACATAGCTAAAGCTTAGATCACTCTAATTTTGATTTGAATGGGGCATAAAGACATCCGAAGAATAAAACATTGTACGAAGGAAATTGACCCGAGAGCACAAGGAATTTGTGTGTGCACCAAAGCATAACTTATTATCGATAATCACCCAAAGGCGTTTCAAGGTACTTACAGCTTGGACATTGGCACCATTTACCCTTAACGCAAGATTAAGCTGTGTATTCGGGGGTCGACGCGTTATCGCAAATGGTTTAGCCCAATTGATCTCAAGCTCATTCGCAGCCACCCAATGGGAAATGCAGCCAATGTTAGCTATTGTTGGATGTCATGTCGTTGACCGTGCATTTAGGGGAGTAGACATCGTCATGCGCCAAGTAAACAATGCCAATTAGAGGTTTACCTCCTGGTGTCTCTACTTCAACAAATAAGCTTTTCATCACCACATTAACCCACTCCGCATGCACAACAGATAACCTGAGTCTATTCGAAATACATAAAGCTACTCCTCTGCTGAGACTTTAACCGAATTTAAAGAAACGTTACTACTTCACCAGGTATCACAAAACCTAACCACCTCCCGGCCGCTGCAACAAACAAGATTCCGAATTTCGTCAGTTTTCATACAACATAAAGTTTGATAATTCAAATGCTCAATTTTACCGGTGTTGCCAGTGTTACTTAGCAGGGCACAAAATGTCTTACTGTCACCTATGATATCACCTGCATTATTATTTCTTTTCATAGAAGGTAGCATTATATAATAATAACAACACAATGAAGAATATAAGCAAGAAATTGAAGATTGTAAACAAAAAAAAAGAATTAACTTAATTAATAACATAGCAGAAATGAGTTCCAAATATATAACAGCTTACCTTGAACCCCATAGAACTTCGTGAAAAACATTATCGAGCAAGAGCAAAACATCAACAAGCTTAGCCGCATTTGGTCGCGTCAGGAAAACTGTTGAGCAATGACATACATTGTCATTACGGAATCATCCAACTGGACTCTCTTTGCTTTGTCCATCAGTTTTAAAAAGATGGAAAGATGGAAAATATCCCAAGGCTCGCGAGCCTCTTGAAAAACAAAATTCGGAGTAACGGACATAGCTAATAGTATATGCTGTACAAAAATATGCTCGCATTATTAGATATAATAGATGCTTGCATATATTGTGACCTGATTTTGGATTTGAAAAAGGCATTTATTCAGAAAAATTGCTACAGAGTTCCCTTATTCCCTACAACTTTTCCCATCTTTCTGGTAACATGGCGATACCGCGCCGCGGGAACAATATTGGTTTAGCAGCGATGCAATCTTCGACCCATTTTCAGCAATTTCGGAACCGCGCGACAACCAGGCCATGGTGCATCGTTCTGAACAAATGGTATATTCGTCAAAACCGCTTAAAAATGGGCGTGGTAGCATATAGGAGATATCGAATTCAAAGTCGAACGCTTCCATATATTAGATGAACTAGAAAGTATTGAGCCTAATAATATGACACAGATAGAGTTAGTTAGATCCAAATGCAATGCATTCGATTTGACCTGACTGATAGATGACCCATGACATTCATTCATATTGAAAGCTAAAGAGCCATCAAATCGTAAACTGAAATGGTGTTTAAGATAACTCAGGCTTGTTCTGCTTACGTTTGACGAACATGAGCAGAGCCAATGATTTGCTGACCTACTTACTAACTAACCGTTCATCTGACTGATTATCGAGCAGAACAAATAGTCAAATAATTGATTGTAGATAGCAATCTTTGAAATCGATATGGTTTTCTAATGCAAAATTGAACAAACATAACAATAGATTTTATATCAATTATTGTAACGAGCAAGAGATTTACGGGCATACCATATACAGCTTGATTGCTGCGAAAGTGTAAAAAAAAAACAACAAAAAATTCTAATTAACTTAAGACTCTTTTTAAAAGTTTTCGGAGATATTCTTAACACCCTCGTAGTAATTGTGTTACTAGCAATAAATTTCTATACAAATCTTATCACTAAAATAATAAAATTCTTAAATAAACAAAAAAAGAAAAAAAAAAAAAAAAAAGCAGAAAAGACGTTAACGCTTCAACACTTTTATTTCTTATGTTTTGTAAAAATGTTGAACATTAGCAACAGGAAGCCTTGAACGGCTTTTATTAGATTCGAACAACGCTACTTTTCTTCTAAAGTTTTATGCAGACTTATCAACACACGTCATCTCAAAAGAAAAAAAAGCAATGAAAAAATTGTGTAGAAAACCTCCCAAAAAATTACGGGTAAAATGTCTTTAGAACGACGAAGAAAAGAAGGAAAAGGCAAAATGAAATCTTGAACACAATGGTCAATGGGTAGCAAAGTGAAAAGAAGAGTCAACCATAATCTGCTGGTTTTTATCAGCACTTGTGTATGAACTTTTGACCATGGACAGTTACATAATCTTTAAATGTCTTTATTTTCAAAAAAAAAAAAAAAAAAAAAGACGGAATGAAGAGAAGAGAGTAAAAAAGGAAACAATTTCGCTAAGAAAAAAATACTTTTTTTTTCCTTCCATTTTTCACTTAATAAATGGAACAAAAGAATCTCTTAGATGTAAATGCCACTGGTTATATATAGATGGGAGCAAATAAAGGCACTTTAACATTAGCCGGTAGTCTAGCCACCCATAAAGCTTATTAGCATAAACATTTGAACTTTTCCCCGGTTATGCTCCTGCTTTCTGCTTTTTTGTTGAAAAAGCTAATTAAATAAGAATTGCGGCGTTAAAATGCGTTACTAAATATGTAAATACAACCTTAACACTATGACTTCGCGCAAAGCCTGGATATGGATACCCTTTGTTTCGCACAAGATTTTAGTGTTTAAAAATTTTATTAAGAATTTTATTTGATTATTTTTCTTCTTTTTTTCATGTTTTTTTTCTTTCTTTCTTTCTTTCGTTTGGCCCCTTTCTCTGTGCAAGAGCGTTTTCTTCGTCTTCGTTCGATAAGACACTTGTACAATAGCTTTGACGTTCCTTGTTTTATTGTTGCTGTTGTTGTTGTTGTTGTTGTTGCTGCTGCTGCTGTTCTTGTTGTTTAAATTGTCGTTTGTCAGCCAATTTATTGCTTAACGACCTTAAACCACTTGATTATGCAGTGCCCCTCTTATCACAAACTCTGCACCAGCCCTGTACAAACTTTTTTGTGCAACGACCCACCATTATAAGCCCTGAGAAAATTATTAAAAAAAGAATATTTTGTTTTTCGACAAAAAGTCTTCACAAGTCCTTCGCAATTTGAAAACCAACAAAAAAAGACCTGAAAGCTATGCTTTGTAGCGATTTACGGCAAATAATTGTCGGCAATGCTTCGCGAAAGACCAAAGTACCTTTCGCTCTCAATCGCTGTTGATGTGGTTTTCTGGGACTAGTAAATGGGGCTGCAATGAATCTCACTGTAACACTAGCGAACGCTTGGTATTGTAACCAAGCGCGATTTCCGCTACGTACATATGCATTTTTGCTGCGTTTGCTTTAATGCGACCTTTGAAGTTACTTAAGGTATTATATGAGAAATTGTTGGGTTTTCTTCATTATATGCTCATTATTTGGGCGATCGTGTACTCTCGTATGACTTTAGCGGGGAATATTTAACAGTTTATCATTTGTTAAGAGAGAGAGAGACGATCTTTTTGTAAGTTCGGAGCTTAAAGTCTATTTTGTAGTTACAGAGCGATGCAAGCGTATTATTGAATTTATTTTTTTTAATTAAAATTCGCTTTAGTATCTTTACGACTCGATAAGCGGACAATCGAAAAGTTTCTGACAAATTCGAACTGTACTTTTTCACATGCCCTTTACCCTATATGACATAGAACGAAGTAAAGGTCGATGACGACCAATATAGTGTGGACCGAATCTGGAAAAATCGGAACGAAGACGCTTAATATTTTTTAAGATGAAAATATGCTTCTATTTATTGCCCCTTTTTTTGGAAAGTACTCGGGTTACTAGTCTCAAGTTATGCCTGTTTATGGGCGGACCATTTTTAATTGCAAACTTGGTGAGTGCAAGCTTGTGTTGGGGCGTTTGTTGAGAAACTAAATTTCAAAAAAGAAAAACAACTATTCTCGAACTTGCTGTTTGGGAAACGCTGGTTTAACTGTTTTAGTTTTAATTAAAAAATGCCTATAAAAATTGCAATATTTTCCCCAGAAAATATTTCAGAATTTTATAAAAAAAAATTTTATTTCTTTTATAAGTGGGCGGCGGCTGCGGCAGCTGGGTGTTTATCTTAATGTTTAACAACGTTGGTCTATCGGGCATATTGTCAATTTATGTCACACGTTTGTCATCAAAAAGAGGCATTTAAAGTATTTTCTTTTTCTTTTCTTTTTGTTGTAATAATTTATTTTTTCTTTACATCGACATTACGGACTTTTTAATGATGTCAATGCTCTCCAATATTTGTGTTTCATTTATAACCAACGGTGGAGCAAGACGTATAATATCGCCATGGGTGGGTTTGGCCAATAAACCATTTTCTTTAAGCCTCAAACATACTTCCCACGCGTCGTATTCTATATCAAAAAAAAAATAAAAATAAATAAATAAATAAAAAAAATACATATATATATATATATAAAGTAAAAGAAATAACAATTCATTTTGATTGGGAGAGTAGCTCTCTGAACCTACTCGAGTTTATAATTATAGCGTTTAACAAGCCCTTCCCTCTCACTGCGGTTATCACCTCTTTGGGAAATTTCGACAATTCTGCGCGTAGTAGGTTTCCCATTTTTTCGGCATTTTCCGACAGCTTTTCTTCTTGCAAGACTTCCAAGGCGGCTATCGCCACTTTAGAACCCAATGGATTACCGCCATAGGTGGAGCCGTGTTCGCCGGGCTTTATGCAAAGCATAATATCGTCATTGCAGAGTGCCGCCGATACGGGATACATGCCACCCGATAAAGCCTTTCCCAATATTAAAATATCGGGTTTCACGTTTTCATGATCAACTGCCAGCATGCGACCAGTACGACTTAAACCGGTCTGAACTTCGTCCGCAATCCACAAGACATTGTACTTAGTGCATAGATCGCGTATCTTTTGCAAATAACCTATATCGGGCACTACAACGCCCGCTTCTCCTTGTATGGGTTCCACCATAAACGCGCAAACATTTTTATCTTGCAATGATTTCTAAAAGAACAAAATATTATATAGAATCGATAACCACCCAATCGAATCTAATATATCGAATGCAATCTCAAAAATATTGATTCGGGACGAAAATTTCAATCCTTCAAGTTATTTGATTTTATTCTATTCAATGATTTGCCAGCTCTTGCCTTCAAGTTATTGATTTGCTTGTTAATCTTGCAAATCTCCCGATTATAAGGTTAACTTTTTAATTCTATATATTTTGCCGTACCTCCAAAGCTTGTGGATCGTTATATTTAATGATTTCAAAGCCGGGCATAAATGGTCCAAAACCCTCGTAACTGCTAGGATCAGTGGAAGCTGAAATCGCAGCCAATGTTCGGCCCCAGAAATTATTCTCAGCAAAAATTATCTGCAATAGCGTAAACGGATTGTAGGGAGCACTTTAACTTTCCATTTGCTTGTTCCGTCCCTACTTACTTTTGCTTGGTTTCTTGGTATATTTTTCTGTGCATAGCCCCATTTACGGGCTAATTTGCAGGCAGTTTCACCACCTTCTACACCGGTATTCATAGGCAATACCTTATCATAATTAAAAAGTCTCGTTATATAATCTTCATATTCACCCAACACATCTGAATAAAAGGCTCTAAAAAATAAAATAAATGTTAAACGTTTCTACGTCCGTCCACAGCCTACTTCATATACGACGAGCGACTGAGTGAAATAACGCAATAGGTTCAAAATTAATTAATTGGCTGTAAAATGCCTAAGTGCAGAGTAACGGAGAGAGAGTATGCTAACCGCTGGGTGTCGGCATCGTCGTTACAAATAATTCCAGTACGTGTGCCATGCCTCCCGGACATGCAATATGGGCAGCGACAAAACTAAAACAAAAGCTTAGACCGACTACTACCACTTTGTTCTCGTTTGTTTTCAATGAGTGCTTGCTTTCGGATACAATTTCTAGAGAATATATTTTATGAAAGTAAAACGTGTAGAGAGTTTTTGAGAAATATGTTATAACATATGATATCGCATTATGTTAGGAAGTACTGGTGACAAAAATATGTTCTAATCTAATCCTATCACTAAACCAAGAGATAACATTTACAAAGCCTGATGTATAATCGGAAAACGATCCTCACATTTTTGAATGTCACGCGCAAAGACTAGAAAATTTTTACTTTGGCGTTTTGCAAGGCGCCTCTAATAGAATCCTTTAAGTATATAAATACAAATACGGTGTGAGAAAAGTTCACCGCCTTCCAATGTCCAAAGTCTTATTTACTTTAGTTATGAGAGATATCTCTACAGTTGAACCTGGCTATTGCCCCATATAAGGTTTGGCAGTCCATTACGCTATGGCACATGCCATAACTACTGCGCTAGGAGTACGCAAGCTACTGCGGCTTCAACTCGGCAGCATAATGCGATGCAATCATCATATCATGGTACTCGTTCTATTCACAATGATATCTATCTGAAATTTTTGCTTTTTTTGAGATCAACCAACCGGTTGCATATCAATGGCATGGTCAACCAATCGTGACATGTAACACGATAACGGGCAGAAAGAAGTGATGGAAGAGGTCGACATAGGGGGCGGCCGCAGCCGCAGCCGCAGTAGATGTATCAGAAGTCCAGTCAGTAAGTGCTCGCTATAGTCACGATCAAAGCAAAGACAGTATAGGCTTTCCCCAAGAATTGCTCGCTTAGGCTCTTCTGCTCGGACAGATATTATACATATGAAATCATTATATTCCGTTATGTTGAGATTGGACAGTAAGTAAGAAGTTTTTCATTTTCAATGAGTTTTACTTACTTGCCCCACGTAATGAAATTGTTTAGTAGTGGGCGTACGAAATTAGCTCACGTCAATTGCAACAACAATAAGTTCAAGTGAATTAATGCGCTGTATTTAAACGAGGATCGCAAGCTCGATGACGGAAAAGTGCAAAGACATTGTAAAAAACAAAACAACAAAACATGCTTTTCTTCTTCACTTATCTCTCATACAAGTTGTTGTTTTTGTAAACGTAATTTTCATTCATTATTGCTGTTGCTTTTACACTCTTTGCAAATTTAATTTAATTGTGCCATAAATTTAATCAATTCATACGCATTGAAAATATTTATGTTTATTTAGGTTATCGCTTGTTGTGCCTTTCCTCAACTGAATAAGACGCGGAATTTTCAAATGTCGACGCGATGTCATCTTTTACAGGGACGACTTACCTCGAAGTTAACGCCAATCTTTGCGCTTGTTCTACAAGGGCTTTCACAATTTTCGGATGACCATGACCTTGATTGACAGCTGAATACGCGCTAAGATAATCGAAATAACGTTTACCCTCCACGTCCCAAACAAAAACTCCTTTTGCTTTGGTTAAAGCCACCGGAAGCGGGTGATAATTGTGGGCGCCAAATTTTTGCTCACGTTCAAATACTTGTTGCGATGTCAATTGTCTAACAACTTGTTCTTGTCGCCAAATATTTTGATATGTTATCGCATGCTTGAGAAATTTCGAGAACATTTTAAACAAAAAAACCAAAAAAAAAAAACACCTTTTAAAAGCAATTACTGTCAGCTTTGAAAAAAACAAAGAAAACAAATAAAAAGATAATTGTTAGAGAATTCTTTTACTTTTTTGTTCGAAATCAAAAAAAGTTTACATTAAGAATGTCGTACGCTTTTCTTAATAACACTATTCACTAAACACAATCGCTTTCATTCGCCTTGAAGCACTTTTGATACTGAACTTAAGTTGAGTGGCGGAACTCTCCAGCCCCTCTACAGCAGTATCGCTTACCCTGTTTGCTAATAACTGAGAGCTTGAGCGTTTCTTCTTCTTGTTTCTTTTTTCATAACCGATAAAGAGGGATTGACCAGTTTATAGAGACATGTGTAATCATCAGAGAGTATATTTAGTCGTCAATGACTTGTTTACGGCTCAATGTTCTCAAATGTATTAAGCGTACTATATAGTATGCCTTAGCGAATATACAGGGCAGCGACCATCTGTACGATAAGGAAGTGCTATCGGAAACGTAGTGTGGCAGCCAAAGAAGGAATTTTCCTACTCTGAGTAGGACGTCTCATTAACAGCGAATACAAATTACGCTTTCCTTATCTCAAGTCAAGTCAAGTTAATAATTCGATGCTGTACATGTCTTAGCTCCCGTATAACAAATACTTTTTTCTTATCTTCTTTGGCCAATCAAAAGTAAAAAATCTATTAACACATATAGAAATGGGATTTTAGACCGCTGTTTGGTATAAATCGTAGACCGAAAAAACAATATTTGAATATTTTTTTGCTTTTTATACCCATCACCGAAGAATGAAGGGTGTATTCGTTTTGTTAGCACGTTTGCAACGTCGAGAAGAATGCTTCAGAGACCCCACAAACTCTGAATCGATTTAAGTATGGCCGTCTGTACGTCTGTGCCACGAATGTGAAGCTATCGACTTCAACTTCGGCACAAGTACTGGAAGTTCTTCCACGCAGATTGTTATTGCAAATGGATCGAATCGGTCGAAGGACACCTCTACAATACTCCGTAAAGTTATATAGTTTTTATCAATTTATTGGTTTTCCAGATTATTTTCGCTTTCAAGTTTGGTTTGTGGCATAAATTCAAGAAGGCGCATTGAGGAGTCTCTTACGTTACGGTGGTTTTGACAAAAAAAGCGACAAGGTTAGTATCCCTCTTCATTGGTAGCAATAAAACGTGGTGCTGTCTCTTAACGCATAGAAGAAATGATAAGAACAGCCTTTACTTTGGCGATCTCAGTGGAGGGAATTTAGCTGCTCTCGATGTTCTGGGCATGAGAGTACAAAAACAATTTCATTGAAGAGAAGTGATGACAAAAGCAATTAAAAGTTTAAGGTTTTTAAAATGGAGCTAATAATACTTCACTGCAGCCGATATCCGAATACTTTACACCACTTATATGCCGCCAAGATTAAAGGGTACCTCCATTGTGTGCGAGAAAGATTGCAACTCTTGCCGAAGATCCATCCAAAACTCTTGATGCCCTTCAGCATTGGCATAACGTGGGCTGACAAATGATGAAAGGGACTAATCCGTCAATCAAGTCTAATAGTATAACTAACCTGATTACAGTGCTTTCGCCCGCTTAAATCTTCAGTTGTCCTCATAATACATAACACATTATCGTAACTCACCGGACCTTAGCTGGACTTGTCATCTTTGAAATAACATATCTGCATATTTGCAATTGTCTGTCTCGTCTGCCAGCGGCCATGGTTCCATTTTCCAATCCATCGAATACGCGAATACTTGCGTAGGCGTCAGGAAGATATATAGAAAAAGAAAAGCTCTGCTAGTGTCTATAAGCGTCACTCTAACGTTACATCTAAATCCCGGGCTTAATAGACGTTGTCCACTACTTTTGATCTAACAATGATGGATGATATGTGTACATTGATTGTAGAACTGGGGGCAATATATGAGGCATGAAAAATGTGTTAATTATATGGCATTGTCCGTCTGAGTGGCCGAATAGGTGAAGAGTCTCGATTAACAACTCAATGGTCGTGGGTCGAAATCTCAAGGGCGGTAGAGTTTGCAATAAGCCGGATAGGCTTCGATGCCAGTGCTTTAAGAGTTTAGCCTTAGCATTTGTTCTCTGGCTAAAGTAATAACAATGGTAATTATCTGGCATAACATCTGGATGGTGAAGGCCGCAAAGAAGAGTTGCTTGAACGTTTGCGCACAATTGTACGACAAGTTGTGTTGGCTGATGTCGCTATTGCTTAATATTGCACTAAATGCACTTAACGATGATTATACTGTACCGGTACCCACTCAGTTCCATATGAAATGTTTAGAACTTTGCCAGAATCCCCTAAGCGAAATCAAACTCTCGTACAGTTCTCTATTAGTAATTTTTTTGTATCGTTTTTCTCGAATTTTTATTAATTTAAAGTGAATTTTTTGTTTTTCGTTTTAGCTTAAAATCTAGGAAATTAGTCATTAATTGAATTATTATTAACATTTTCTTTTTTTTCTTGTTTACTTATAGCACACATGACACACAGAAATTTATTTTATTAATTTCTAATTTCACGTTAAAAGAAAAATTCTTCTAGATTTTATGAAAACATAAAAAAAGGGCTAATGCGGGAACGCGATTCGACTAAAAAGAAAACAAAATAATAATAATAATAATAATAATAATAACTATAATAATAATTGTAATAATAATTGTGTTTTTTAATTATATTTTACAAGGGCTTTTTTACTTCTGTTCTATGTTTTTTTTTTTTTTTAAATAATAATTAATTTCTTGGCTTCTCTCCCTTCAATTTTCTCCTTTTTTTTTCGTTTGTTGTTGTCTTTATTTTACCCCGCACCCCAAAAGTGATGGAAATATACAAATCTTGGTCTATTTGTAACATTGAAAAAAAACCAAAAAGAAAAAAGAAAAAACTTGGGCTTCAGCGATTTTATAAGTAATTCAATTTCACATTGTCTTGGTCGCTGTAAAGGACAAATTTAATTAAGAAATGTTCATTTGTGTAAGTGCACGCACGCGCGCGTGCGTGTTATTCCCGCTAGCCTTCTGGTCGCCAGAATTAGGACAGAAAGGTGAAACTTGGCGCGGACCAAGATTGAAATTGAACGCCACCCATTTGTGAATGTGGCTCCGAAGGGAAGAGCCCGTAATTTACAAAATTTCGCGTAAATATTTTGTATGCAAAATTGAATCTGGTCATTTGACACGCCCTCAATTGTGAAATTACTCTGTAGATTTTGTCAATTCATTCGAAGAGTGGTAGTGGTGGTGGTGGTGGTGGTGGTGGTGGTGGTGGTGGTGGTGGGTA
The DNA here is from genome assembly GCA_001077435.1 of Glossina morsitans morsitans. Taxonomy (NCBI): domain Eukaryota; kingdom Metazoa; phylum Arthropoda; class Insecta; order Diptera; family Glossinidae; genus Glossina; species Glossina morsitans. The sequence goes on along the minus strand of CCAG010003861.1, from coordinate 4,786 downwards.
TCAGAGATTCACCTTAAGGCGAATATATATTATAATTTGTTGTGTTTGTTGTTTTTTATTTCTTTCTCTTTATATTTTTATACTTTAAACTCAATTTGTATTTGATTTGATTTGATTTGTTTTGAATTTGGTTGAAGCTTTTGCTAATTGTTTTTACTTATATTGAGAAATTTAATTTCTATTATCATTTGTCGCTGATTCTACTATCGATGATTGTTGTTGTTGTTGTTGTTGCTGTTGTTGTTGCTGCTGTAATTTATCCGATGGCGATGTCGGAAACTGTGAGGAGTTCGATGATGATGATGATGACGACGACGATGACGGCTGCTGCTGGGCTGTTGGCGGTGGTGGTGGATACTTTAATGTGTGCGGTTGTAAATCTTTATTGAAACGATAACTACTCATAACGTTAGCACAACTTTGATGAAAATAAAAATTGCGACCTCTTAAGAAACTGTCTGACGAGAGATCCTTTATACCTGTCTTAAGAAGAAACGAGAAGAAATCCACAAAAAAATTAATAAAATTTCACTGAAATTAAAAATTTGATTGAAATTTTACAAAAAATAATTTATCGAAATTCTCAAGTACATACAACAAAACATAAATAAGCAAAAAAAAAAGGCAACATGAACTAGGAAGAGATAGGCCAGGCCGCGGATTATGACGAAGGAGGGACAGAGGGACAGAGGGGGGGGGGGTGGGGTGGGGTGTGGTTCGGAAAAAAGTAACCAAAGTAATAAACAAAAAATTTACCTTACATATGAAACATTTGTTTTCTTCATTGTCCGGTTTCAAATCCGAACTAATTCCCACCTTTGTGTCCAGCTGTGTTAAGCCCGACATTAATATGTGAGCTGATTGGCCGGCTGCTATTCTATCCGAGTCCGCATGATCTGGTGAGTGTTGTTGTTGTTGTTGTTTGACTCTTAAATCCTCAAATGTAGTATATTTGGTATTGTTATTGTTATTGTTATTATTATTATTATTATTATTATTGTTGTTGGTATTATTATTATTATTATTGTTATGCGAATGATCTACACTGGTTTCGGTGCTTGTAACTTGAGGCTCGGAACGTGGTCGGTCATCTATTGGCGAGGGATTATCGGAAATTCTTCGATAAAAAGAGTAAAATTTATTTATTTCTCTTGATATTCGAAGTAGTTTAACTAACCGACTGCTGCCTACGGTTGAGTCCTCATATTTACGTTTCTTGTTGTTGTTGTTGTTGTTGTACGACGACATTTTAATTGAATCGTCATCATCTACAATGACGTCTTCATCGCTATCGTTATTGCACGTGTCCATGCTCATATCTCTCTGGCCTTGGCGTTCCTCGTGACATGAATCGGCATTATAGTAATGATGGGTAGTCGAAGAGAGCTCACTAACATTTTTGACTGTCGGAAATATAGAAATATCTGATGAGGAGAGATATTCATTCACATTGGATTTTCACCTACGACCTACCGCTAATATGACCCTGTGTATTATTGCTACTATGGCCCGAGTCCGACCAATTTATATTACTACTGCCACCTGAACTACTACTACTACTACCGCTGGTGGTTGTAGTGGTGGGCACATTAGTGCTAACGTCATCTTCACCGCCACTGCTAACGTTATGTTCTTTGTTAATTACACAGGCTGTTCTATAGAGTATACCATCCAGTTTGCCCGGTTGACTGTTGCTATTATGTAAATTGGCACCATTTGAACTACTATGACCGCTGCTGTGACCACTACTTCCGCTAAAAGATGGCATGTGAGTATGTTGCGGCTGTGGATGTTGATGATGATGCTGTTGATGCGATTGCATTTCTGATCCCGAGTCTGGCATATCGTCGTTACAGCTTTCCACATCGACTGTTTCGATTTCTTCTTGCATTTTATTTTCCTCCTCGCTAGGCAACTTGCCCGTTTCCAACGCGTATTTGCGCTTGCAAATGGGACACGAACTGCATAAACTATTCTCCATGAAAAACATGTCGCCGTACTTTCGTTTCCGCACTTTAATGCGTAACCGATTTTGACGATTATTACGTATACGTTGAAAAGTCTAACGAAGAGAAAATCAAGGAAAGAGAAATTTTTAATGTGAAGACGGAGCATAGATCAGGAATTGCGGGAATTTTACCTCCCATCGGCTATGACTCGTTCTTATAGCGTTTTCTTGTGCTGGACACGGTGGTGCAAACATGTAGGTGGCTTGGATGTTGGCTCTCTCCATGCCAGAACTTAATTTATATAAACGGTCTAGTTCGGCTAGGAAATGCGAGTTCCACTCTTCGGTTGTTAACTTTAGGCCGCACACGGGACATCCCTCGGGAACGTGACCTGGTGGTGGACGTAAGCCAGCGCAACCTGGAGGTGCCGTCAAACCCAAAGTATGCCCCATACTAGCTGCCAATAAGCTACCATTCGGATGGTGGCCATGATGACCGCTAAGCGATGCCAAATGATGTGTGTGATGCGGATGTGTGTGGTGAGCCAAATGTGTAGCGGTAGCTGTAGTGGCTGCTGCCGAAGACGAGGCTATAGAAGCCACAGCTGCTGCTGCTGCCGCAGATACGGCGGCCATTGAAGAGGCACACGTAGCTGAAGATTTGCTATGGGCATCTGTGTAAATGTAAATAGTAAAGGAAGTGAACAACACACCAATCGCTTTCAAAGTTTTAAATAAAAATTATATCTCTTTGAGATTGTTTTATGGCTTTTCAACGTATACAAGTGATGGGGGGAGAAAACCATAAATCTCTTATATTTGTTTTATTTCGTAAATCTCGTTGGCTAATAAAGGAATTTTTATTTGATTTTTTCTTTTTTCAACATTTAAAGGAAAAATTATTACAATTTTAATTGCTTTATAAATATTTTTAACACGTATCTGTCTGTACGGTATACTGACATTGACATAATTAATGGCTGACAACAGGGGAACGTATGCAGCTAGCTAGAGGTAGATTGAAAACGAAAAACCAACAGAAACCATTTAATAATAAAGAAGTAAAAACATAGCAATAATTGATAAATTTATACCTCAAACTTCCTTTCAGTAAAGCAAAAGCTCGCAGACGAACGACTTCCAAATTCGACAAAACATTGCTCACGAATAGTGAAGAAAACCTTATGCGCGAACAATTCTTTAAAGTAAATGATTATCAACTTCACTGATGTTGTATTGTGGGAATATTTTTTTTTCTTTGGATAGAAAAAAATAAGCTTCAATCCGTACAGGTAGACATGGCAGGCGATTGAACTCGTTACTTATTATAAGAATGCTCTCTTTTGCAAAATTGAGCTTTACTTGAAAAAGGGAAAAACAGCGTAGAACATTTCATTGGAAGTATATTGAAGGTATTGCCCACCGTCATAATATGAAAGATTAGCTTTACGATGTTGACGTGAGCCTACATCCTATTATACGAAATGTTGGAGGCATATGAACACACCTATCAAGAAAAGAATGTATAGATGGAAAGTGTTAGCAACAGTAGGGTAATATAGCGGATTGAAGCCAGACGAACGCGAAATGAATTCAGCACTATATACCGACTATTAGCGTTCCATAAGGCTCTTCGCCAAGCTAAGCTAAGCAGAAGGTCTGCGATGATTCACCTACAACTCGTCGAGCAGTTAGTCGGTGCAAGTTCACAAACAATATATGGAAGAAAATTATTAGATGAAAACATAGGGAAAGAGAGAAAGCGACAAGGAGAGAGAAAAGAAGAGAGAAAGAGAAAGAGAAAGAAAGAAAGAAAGAAAGAAAGAGAGAGAGAGAGAGAGAGAGAGAGAGAGAGAGAGAGAGAGAGTGTATGTGTGTGTAAATAATTGCAATTATTCACTTTGTTATCCCATCGTATGAATAAACATCGATTCCAAGCCCCAAATATTAACTATTTTTCTTGACAAGACTAAGATAATCATTTCCTTGCAAAGTTTTTGGTAAGTTCTGCAATTCTCCCTTTCACTCTAACAATATGTAAAAATATCAAACTGGCCGACTGCTTTGTGACTATTATCAAGGATAATAAAAGCACTGTGCCGTGTCCGGCATTGTAGAATGCTCGGAAAAACGCATCAAAAAGTATAAGTAAGAAAAATTTCTTATCTAAATTTTGTAAATGGAAATTTAATTTGACATTTTTCGGCGTCTTCTTTCGGCGTAACTCATTCACGCCCATATTCAAATAAAAACGAGAAGAATGCTGCAATGTCGGGTAGGGCATGCAGTTGACAATAACAACGAAATTTTTAACACTTCTTGAATGCATCGAATACTGCATAATCCATACTTTAATCGATCAATAGGTTAAAAAAGTCTTAACACGAAGAATTTTTAGCAAAATTAACATTTCAAACCAATCAAATATAATCATTGTAAAGCTCTTCAAATTTCGCGTCAAGATTTTCTTATTTGTGAAGCAACAGACGGACCATAACAGTATGAAATTGTACGGAAACAGTTTATCATATTTACAATTAAACGAATATACCACTGCTTATACAGGTAGATAGCTCACGCAGTGTTTTCAGTGGTAGTTACCATTAGTGAGATTAGTGCGTACGTCCTCTTCCCAAGAACAATTACATCTGTGACACTGATTCGTTGTTTGTTTAATTAATAGTTTACGGGCGATAAATATGCAATGAAAATTTCTACTAAAAGCAGTAGCGTGTTACCGTACGTATGAGTGTTGCAAGTAAACGTAGATAAACCATTTAAAGCCCTCTAAGATAATGTATTTGAAACACTCATCCGACCTCAGGTTTAATTTATCAG